>WWET01001181.1:277844-290176 GCA_011038615.1 Limnodynastes dumerilii
ACGGGATGATTTCCTGCTAGGGAATTGTCCCTTTATCGGCACCTTACACCTTTCCTGCTGGAACTAATAATCCTATTAGAAAAGGGATGGGAGGAGCCTTTAAGTAAGCTGATTGGCTCCTTAAAGAATCAGGCGCTAGCGCCTGATATAAATTAAACATGTTTAAAAAAAACAATTTTCGTACCAGAGAATTTCGGGTGCATTTATTTGGTGCTTTAAAATTTGATTCTGGTCATACACTAGAGCGATTATTTGCCCGATCACCCGATGGATTGATGAATTGGATAATCAGGCCAATAATCACTCTAATGTATGGCCAGCTTTAGTCTCTGTAGACTGCCTGACATGAAATAGTACAGGCTGATAGATTTTGAGGCAAGTTGCGCATCCAACAACATGTTTCATCTCACTTTTTCAAACTGATTAGTGTCCTACGGCTCCACTCTTCTATTTAAACATCTCTCCTCTTTAATTACCGCTTCATACTGCTGTGTCACTTTTACACATCATAGCGGTCTAAAGGTGATACAAAGTTTTAGTTCCACATCACAAATTGCATGATCTTACAGAGTAAGATGGTGGTGGCTCCCTCTCAACCTGCGCTCTATCCCCTCCTCCCTGATCTCTGAAGCTTGACACCATGCATTTTGCCTTGCGTTCTGTGCTTGCTTCGCTTTATTGTATTTTTGTGATATTATTATATTTAGATTGTATTTTATTACGCACTATGCTGTCCATCCCTGCCCTGTATATCTGTACTATATTTTGATTTATTTTGTACGGCACTGCGGACACCTTGTGGCGCCTTATTGTTGTAAGACTACACTCTGCCTTTTTTTCACCATGTTTTTGTCTGTTTTCTCATTTTATAGCTTGATAGATTCGAGTTTGTTTCTTTGGGGCAGTGGAGTGTCATTAGGTGGACATCAAGAACTATATTCAATCTGTCAGGGGAAAGCTTCTGCAACTGCAAAATCCAGGGTGCACTGACACTTTATAACACATGTAATTTATCATGTCTCACAAACGATAAAATCACCTTTTGTGTAGCACCTGGAATTTACAGTAGATGCAGGGGTGTATTTATGGGTCCAGCACCCTTGGCAAAGTAAGAGACTGGCGACCCCCCATTACCCATTTACTTCTAGTACTCATCATGTGCCTCCAGCCTCCCCCAGTACTTCCATCATGTGCCCGCGGTGGCCGAGACTTGCAAGGAAAAAGGAAATTCCATGTTCACAGAGAAGCCTGTGACCGTGGGTATCCTAGCAACCAGATTTATTATGTAGAAGAAGGGGAGGAGAAAAAAAGAACTGAATGGGGACATAGTTCTATTATGTGATATCTGAAGGGCAGTATGTCCAATGCAACATACTGGTCTTATATGATATTGTGTACAGTATGTCCTGTACAGGGTCCAAATGACGTACCCGATACGTTTATCTGATATATTTTTTACAACTAACTGGACGGTGTGTATGGGACATGGGACATTAGGTCCACAGAGGATGATAAACCAGTGTCTGAAACAATATCTGTTTAGTGTGTATATCCCCATGATCATGCCAAAGTACTGGCCTTTGTGGCCATGCAGTCAATTTTATTTTGAGCAGAGGATTATGGGAGAAAAAAATCACAGATCTGGCCAAGCAATTGGGTCAGTGTGTACACATGAATCATCATTGGACTTAAAATCAATGGTAATATCTTTTCACATTGCATCTTGTGAAATTTTATATACAAAATATGGTATACATGAGGTGGTAAGAAGGTTATTTTACTAATATTACTGTAGGCCTTTTTCATCAGTCTTGCTTTTCTCTGTTCTGTATTTGTTTATAAAAATAAATTCTGTCTGTTTCAAATATTCGATTGACTCAATTAAATGACTACAAAACAACTGTTTATTAAATCTAAAGTCATTTAGTTTTTAAATATTATGCATGTTTATTCTATTATAAACTATTTTAGTTTATAATAGAATATTGAAGGAAATGCACAAATGAATTGACTATAGCAATATTATTACAGTTCTTTTATACAATTAATTTGTCAGTTTTTAGTAGTGAGTTGCAAATGTTATTATCAGTATACAAAAATGTCAAGTACACTTAACAGTCATAGTACAAAATACTACACTGCCCATAAAAGGAGTGTAAGTGTAAGCTAGAATTGTTTATTGATCTCATTACTGTGTAGAGTACAAAGACTGTTTAAATAGAGCCAAAATGGATTAGCCTCAGAACCTTCATCCACCCACACAATAAAAGCACTTCTTTTAAGCAACAGGCATTGTTATGTCAGGAAGAGTTATAAGTGCAACTTTTCATGAACCCACAGGACGTCCATGACCACATGACCTTTTCTTCACTGTAACTCTTCTTTGTGTGTTTCATTTGACTTATCTGTTTGTTGCTGCCCTCTTTAAATACTGCCTTTTCTAATGGCTTATCTTCAAATTAGAGGCAACTGTAAGTGTAATATGTCAAAACGTTTTAAAGGTTAAGGAAACATGTAACCAAATGAACAAGTTATTATTAAATAGATATGAAACTCCATAGGGCCATGCAAATGTTATAGTGCAGCACAAAACTTGTTCATTCCTAGGTATTATTATTTGTGTGGCTGATTCACAGTTCAAAAGTGCACCTTTTCAAAGACATAAAAAGCTATTTATATCTGTGCATGTGCAGTACAGGATGAAGCGGAATAAAAAAATACATACACAAGGACCTGATCCAAATGTGTACAATGCTATACAACGAGACTTATCTTCAAAGAAATTGATGGTGTTTTTTTTGTACCTGCCAATGAATCAGCAGCTTACTTTCTCCACAACTGGCAGATGCAGGTAAAGCCCTAGAGACCAGTCACTCAGAGGACAAATGCTTACTAAACGATATATTAAGTCACTCTGCAGCTTATTATATGATACTATTTTATTTTCAGATATATTTTTATGATTTAGGGTATATTGCAGTACATTGCTACACATACTGCATTTTGCTCAGGCTTTTTTTAACACAATTTTAAGTTCTGTATATTGTTATTTTTAAAGGTCATTTTTTGTTTAAGTTTCATTAGGTTAAAAAATATATTATACTGAAGTGTCACATAAAAGAAGACTATTTAAATGCTAAAATAAAGAAGGAACAAATCTCTAGTTAAAATTAGCAAGCACAATTTCATGTGGTTGCATAGCCTGCTGCATTACACCTGAACCTAATTACCTATGCATATTCCATTGCGTTTTACATTTTGCAAAGGTGCACTCATTCACTGTACTGACAATTCATGCACAGAGACTCAGAGACATGCACATTTTATTTTCCTACATCTGCATTGAGTACTCTAAATCTCTGGCTCAGATTCTGTGTGTTCTGTACAGGTATTATAAGATAAAAAAAAAAAAGCAAAATATATCTACTAGTATAAATCAAGGTGACTTTACAATAATCAATATTGGGGATGATTATCATAAAGTGTGTGCCATGTACCAATTTGTCATAAAAATCTGATTGTTTAGATTTCTTGTTAGGATTGGACCAGGGCAGTAGGGGAATTACCTGATTTTCAGGCATAGCGTTTGCAATGTCTCTGTCTCTTGGATCATTATTTTGGTCTTTGAGTGTGTTTACATAAGGGTTTATAGCATATTTATAATTTCATTAGCAAGATGATGATTTATGTTTAAAACTTGATCTAGGTTCCAATTTTTAACTTTGATTATTGTTTGTGTTATGGAAACATTGGGCCCGATTCAGACCTAAAAAGGAGTTTAAAATTAAGAGGAAAGTTACTCCTGGGCTAAACCATGTTGATTTCAGGGGGAGTCAAGATAATTGTATTCTTTGCATTCAGGGATATAGCTTTAAATTTCTTAGGACACACGTGACAACAAACAAAGTCAAGTTTTGTTCTGGGAGGTATAAAGAAAAAGCCGTTGCGAGTACCCGCTGCGATGTTACAGATTGTGAAATAGGGACAGCCGAAAGTCTCTTTTCAGCTGTCTCTATTTCGAATGTGTAACACCGCAGAATTTTTTATTTTTTTTTTAAATAAATGGGTGAGTATGCGATTTGCATACTCACCCATTAATTATTAGAAAAACAGCCCTGCCGCCTGACCAGACCACCGGAGAGGTAAGTAACCCTCTCTGGGAATTAGGGTTAGACTGCGGTAGAGGGGATTTAGGGTTAGGCTGCGGGATGGGGGATTTAGGGTTAGGCTGCGGGAGGGGAAACTTAGGGTTAGGCTGTGAGAGGGAGTAGGAAAGCCTTACCTTTTGGAGCATCGTGTTTGGTGCTCTAGGGATCGATTTTTATTCCTCTTCGAGGCATGAGCAATCGATTTCCCAGCCAGTTCGGAACTGGCTGGGAGCAAACAGCCCTTTCAAAATAGGGCCATTTGCTCTGGGGACCTACACCCAGAAAAAGCTACCGATAGAAAAATGGGTATTCCCTGGGTAAATACTGAACAAGTGCAGGGTAGCACAGTGTAATAGTGACTGTAAAGAATTAATATGAGCGCCTCTGTCTAAATGTAAAAAAAGAAATACACATAATAATACGGATATTTAATAAAATCATTGGAATGCGCTTAAAGTGTTGAATCCTAACGCAAGAGTGTGAAATAGGTTGTGGAAGGTGACCCCCTGGACTAAGACATGACCTAATTGGTGCAAATGTTTTGACATAAGCAGTCCTTTTAATGACTGGGTTCAGCACAGGATTGGGTGCACCTTCTTGGGCATGCCTTTACTGTACATTGACTACAAGCCTCCTCATTTGACCTCCCACAACCCACCCTACAAAACAGTAAGGCTCATGTGCCATCTCCAGACTTCTAATATACCCCACATTTATTACATGTGGTGTATATTATGTGTCTGGAGATGGCGCACTATAAAGTGTATATGGCTTATTTTAGGAGTTTGAGATACTAAAGTATATGTGGCGTGTTATATTAGAGTTAAAAAAATGGCATATGTGGGGATATTAAAAATATTGGCACACTACAGTACATCCGGAAAGTATTCACCGTGCGTAACTTTTTCCACATTTTGTTATGTTACAGCCTTATTCCAAAATGGAATAAATTAATTTTTTCTCTCAAAATTCTACAAGCCAGATCCTGAGCTACGTACATTGGCGTATTTACACTAGGCGATGACGTAATATCAGCTATTTGTATTTACTGTTCATGCGCGTGGCAGATGTTATGCCACGTAACTCTGAACGTACGTACCCTTAGTGTAGCTACGAATGAAGGGGCGGGGGCATCAATACGACACCCGTAGTTACGCTTTGTAGGCGGAGGGAGGCATTTAAATTGTACAGTATGGACCGGGTTAGGCCATTATGTATGTGAATGCATTACATAAGTCAGTACTTAGGCTTTGAAAAGTTAAGGTAGGATTTGGGAAGCGTAAAACAGCCAAAGTATGAGCGAGGGGAGTGCCTGGGGGGGGTGCATAGAAAATATAATATCGTAAATACACTTCACGATCTAATGTAATTAGCCCATAGGTCTGGATTTACCCCAATACCCCATAACGACAACGTGAAAAAGTTTTTGGGGAGATTTTTGTAAAATCAAAAACTAAGATATCAGATACATAAGTATTCACAGCCTTTGCCATGAAGCTCAAAATTGATCTCAGGTGCATCCTGTTGCCACTGATCATCCTTGAGATGTTCCTACAGCTTAATTGGAGTCCACCTGTGATAAATTCTGTTGATTGGACATGATTTGGAAAGGCACACACCTGTCTATATGAGGTCCGACACTTGACAGTGCATGTCAGAGCACAAAACAAACATGAAGTCAAAGGAATTGTCTGTAGACCTCGGAGACAGGATTGTCTCAAGGCACAAATCTCCGGAAGGGTACAGAATAATATCTGCTGCGTTGATGGTCTTAATGAGTACAGTGGCCTCCATCATCCGTAAATGGTAGAAGTTCAGAACCACCAGGACTCTTTCTAGAGCATCTAAACAATCGGGGGAGAAGGGCCCAAGTCAAGGAGGTGATCAAGAACCCGATTGTCACTCTGTCAGAGCTACAGCATTCCTGTGTTGTTCCAGAAGGACAACCATCTCTGCAGCAATCCACCAATCAGGCCTGTATGGCAGAGTGGCCAGATGGAAGCCATTCCTTAGTAAAAAGTACATGGCAGCTCGCCTGGAGTTTGCCAAAATGCACTTGAAGGACTCTCAGACCATGAGAATCAAAATTCTCTGGTCTGATGAGACAAATATTGAACTCTTTGGTGTGAATGCCAGGCGTTATGTTTGGAGGAAACCAGGCACTGCTCATCACCAGGCCAATACCCTTCCTACAGTGAAGCATGGTGATCGCAGAATCATGCTGTGGGGATGTTTTTCAGTGGCAGGAACTGTGAGACTAGTCAGGATAGAAGAAAAGATAAATGCAGCAATGTACAGAGACATCCTGGATGAAAACCTGCTCCAGAGCACTCTTGACCTAGGTAGAGACAGGAGGGTATCTGAATGGCAGTAAGACCAGCGTCACAGGGGATCAGGAGGAAAGAGAGGACTCTGCTTATCAGGCTGCTGTGGAGCAGGTAATAAAACAATGGGCTGGATCCAGACTTAAGTAAGTGCATGAACTTAGTTACTCCTGGGCTAAACCATGTTGATTGCAGGGTAGTCACATTTCATCTGCTGCAAACAGTATTAGAGTTGAGAGGTGATGTTTTCTATCCCAATTCTAAATCACAGTGTGATAGTAAAGCTGGTCAGTATCTGTGCGCAGTAAGCAATTCAAAGATATATCCCTGCATGCAAATAATAAAATTAACTTGACTCCCCCTGCAATCAACATGGTTTAGCCCAGGAGTAACTAAGTTCAAGCACTTAACTAGGTCTGGATCAGGCCCAATGACCCTAAGCAAACAGCCAAGATATCAATGAGTGGCTTCAGGACAACGTTGTGAATGGATTTAAACAGAGAGGGGAGGGGAGGTCTGGCAAACAATGATACAGAAGTAGATTAGCGTACTATCGTGAGGTCCCATAAGTAGACATATACAAAAAAGCAGTGTCAAAGGGCCGTATCCAGAACTAAGGCCGTCTTCCATGGACGGCCGTAATTCACTGAACAGTAGCTACTGCGCATGAGACCACATATACTCAATCTACGTATCGAAACGATACGCAGATTGCGTACAATAGCTACTGCGCATGCGCAGTAGCTACTGTTCAGTGAATTACGGCCGTCCATGGAAGATGCCCGTAGTTCTGGATACGGCCCAAAAAGAGACACCAAAGTAGGGTCACTTGGATGCACAGCTTAAAAACCCATCAATCAATCAATCAATCATGCATCAACACAAACTGTACTAATAAAATACAAAAGTTTATTATATCCAAGGTACTAAAACAAAAAACCCTACCCAGCGAAAATATTAAGATAAAAATTCTCCCCGCATATATTGACACAATATATATAGATAATTCTATGCAAAAAACATGGGTAATGCAATAGGAAAATATTTGACAGTATAGGTATACAGACAAAGATGAGTCATCAATGATTAACAAGAGTACATGAATAGCGGCAGCGTAATGAGAGTAGTACAAACAAGAATGCAAATGACCGCTGTAAAATGCAAAAAGACTCTAATCTAAGTCCGAAGGCTGTCCCTGTCATACCAACTAACAGCCTCACGGCTGTGCTTCGCCCACTCCTGGGCTAGTATCTATCCCTGCACTAACTAATTGAGCCATACCCAAACTGTTCAACGGCAGCGAGAAAAAGCAGAGTCCTGGTGCACTCAGGAAGTCAGGAAATCCCTGACGCGTGTTTCGCTTTGCTTTGTCAAGAGGGGTGTGCAGGATCATTCATGATCAAAGTATTTAAGGCATGGTGAGCCAATTGCAGCTGTCCTGCTACACCTGAAGAATAATTGAAGACGGGAATCCAAATTAGAAAGTAACGGGCAAAAAGGACAAAAAACATAAGGATAACATAGTATTGGATATGCCTATTTTTATTAGATAACCTTAAATAAAATGTTTATATTTTAATGCAGAGTAAAATGTGATCAAATGGTGGCTTTTTGACATCAAAACAACTCTGTGAATGTCCTTAAGTAGCTCAACCAGAGCACAGACTTGAATCCAATTGAACATCTCTGGAGAGATCTGAAAATGGCTGTGCACCAACGCTTCCCATCCAACCTGATGGAGCTTGAGAGGTGCTGCAAAGAGGAATGGGCGAAACTGCCCAAAGATAGGTGTGCCAAGCTTGTGGTATCACATTCAAAAAGATTTGAGGCTGTAATTGCTGCCAAAGGTGCATTAACAAAGTACTGAGTAAAGGCTGTGAATGCTTATATACATGTGATTTCTTTATTTTTTGATTTTTAATAAATTAGCAAAAATCTCCCAAAAACTTTTTCATGTTGTCATTATGGGGTATTGTGTGTAGAATATTGGATTTCGGTGTCCTGTGCTTCCATGGAGTGGATCGGGGAACACAGGTGGGGTAAGTTGCAAAATAATTACTTAAACTATATATATGTGTAGTTTTCTAGCTATGTTTTACACCTCAGTTTTGCAATTAAACTGAAACGTTGGAAATTATACTTTATCCGTGATTGCATTTATTGAAAATCTCTGAGTGCCGCCCATTTAAATTGTCTATATTGCTATGTATGGTTGGATGCAGGGCCGGCCCTAGCTATAGGTAGTATAGGCAAATTGCCTAGGGTGGCATCTGGCCAAGGGGGCACCACTGAAAGGGGATAATCTGTTACCAATTTCGGCCAGTCATTTATTAAGAGCAGGAGGCACTGCAGCAGTGATGAGTCCATCATGCGATGCAGAGAGCTCAGGTCTCTCCATCCAGCAGCTTCTGTTTAGCTCATTCTGATGGAAGCTGCAGGGGAGAGAGGAGCAGTGGCGTATCTACCATGGGTGCAGAGTGTGCAGTGCACACGGGCCCCACCGCAGGCAAGGGGGCCGCCCGTTACACTCACCCTGCAGGCTAGTACCTGTCTTTCCTGTGATTAATGCGGCACCTGCCCCGCTGTCTATTTCTCCCATCTATTCTATTTAATAGACTCTATTTATTAGATAGAATAGATGGGAGAAATAGACAGCGGGGCAGGAGCCGCATTCATCACAGGAAAGAGAGTCTGTGGTTCCTCCTGCGCGCCGTCTATTCCCCCATCTATTACTCTTGTCTTAATAGAGTAAGTCTCAGTCTAATAAGACAAGAGTAATAGATGGGGAATAGACTGCGGGCAGGAGGAGCCGCATTCGACGAGCAGCGGGACTTCAAGGGTAAGTTTATGAGGTGGCGGGGGAGCTGGATGCATGCTGAGGGATACTGGGGTGAGATGGATGCATGCTGAGGGGCACTGGGGTAAGATGGACGCATGTTAAGGTATACTGGGGTGAGATGGACGCATGAGGGATACTGGGGGGAGCTGGATGCATGCTGAGGGATACTGGGGGGAGATAAACGCATGCTTAGGGATATTTGGGGGAGATGGATGCATGCTGAGGGATACTGGGGGGAGATGGAGACATGATGAGTGATACTGGGGGGAGCTTGACACATGATGAAGGATACTGGGGGATTGGACACATGATGAGGGATACTGGAGGGACTGGACACATTAGGGATACTGGATACTATCACCAGTAAGGTAAGCCTATATACTCACAACACATTTCTTGAATATTAGGCATGTAAACATGAAAGTATTCTCCTATTCTCCTTCCTCCTACATGCAGAGATTTTTCTTCATTACCCTGATGTCATAGTATAAACATAATTGTGTGATATGTTCACAATTCTGCAGAGTAGTATACCCTTGTTTCATATGGGTAGATCCTAAGCTACGTACGCTAGCATATTTACGGTAACCGTTGATGTAAAAATGCTGTTTTGTATGTACTGCGCATGCACGTGGCAGATGTTATGCCATGTAACTCTGAACGTACGTACCAGCATCGTATCAACCGCATAACTACGAACGAAGGGGCGTGACATCCATATGACACCTGTAATTACGCTTCGGAGGTGGAGTGAGGCATTTAAATCGTACAGTATGGGCGTGCTTAGGCACTTATGTATGTCAAGCCTTTACATACGTCAGTAGCTACACTTTGAAAGGTTAAGGTATGGTTTGGCAAGCGTAAAACGGCAAAAGTACGTATGGCCGAGGGGAGCGCCTAAGGGAAAGCATAGTAAAAACGCTAGCGTAAATACGCTACGCCTTGAAACGGAATGGAAACGTAGGTCTGGATCTGGCCAATAGTCTCTACTTTTACCTGTAAATATACTTTACAAATTAAGCGAGATATTAGACCCTATCAAAGCATCAGAGGAGGAGCAACAAGAGAATGCAGTTGTCATCCTTATGAGTAGAAGAATCACTCTACTGGAAGAGGCCTAGAGATGAGGTTTCGATGTGTTTTGACGTTTTCGTTAATGGAAAGAGGATCACCTCCTTTCTAACACATACACAGTCCTGAGACACTACAGCGTTGTTCACTCTAGCAAAACTTGATAAGGCCATATCCTTCTGCATTTTCTGTGACCTACTGGAAAACACTTCAAGAAAATCCACTCCTCCTGCAGGTCCTTTATTCCATTATTCCATATCGGACACGGTTCCATTCTCTGCTCAGCAGCAAGATGCTAGTATTACAATTATTGTAAAGGAAAGTTGAATGTGGATATTAAGCTCTTTGCCAAAATACTAGCCAACCACCTTAAAAACCTACTCCCGGACTTGACCAAGTAGGCTTTGTACCAGGGAGGTAAGCCAAGGGTAACACAACCAAATTCATAGTTTCCACACTATAATAAAAACTGAGGTCCTCGCTTTGTTTTAATATCAGCAGACTTTGGAGTGACAATTTATGAGTGATTGCTGCAGTATGTGGGACTGGATCAGAACTGCATCTCCAGAATATTAGGCCTACGCAGTAAGACTTTACATACTACTCCATATCTTAAATGGGACCTGCCAGGGTTGCTCCCCCCTCCCCGCACCTCTTTGAATTTCTCTTATGGAGACCCTAACTAGGTGAATCAGGGAAAATATAGGTGATTTATTAGCAAAAGTCTCTAACCCTAATGTATAGATCTCCCCTCACCCTTTCCCCCCCCTTTCCCTATTGTATTTTGTATAACCTTCTGCAAGCATTTTCATGCAAGAATTTCAGGTGTTGTTGTTAAGCTAGTGCTTAAAAATCCTACTGCATACTTATTGTCATATACTCTGTACCATTTGCCCATGTTGTGCTGTATATATTACGGCATGCATTTGCTGCTTCAAAAATACTATTTGAGAATACTATTTCGAAAAGGGTACATATTAGAAACTTTATTTAATGAATGGAAAAGTATGCAAAATTTATTTTTACTTACTCATTCATTAATTCAGAAATTGCCGCTGTAGACCAGCCAACGCACAAAATGTAGTTGTTACATAAAAATAGCATCTGAGTGACCATCACATTACAAATTATAGTAATACATAAGTATAAAGTATACCAATCATTAACTTATTAATAATATTTAAACATACCTGGTTGTTCCATCCGGATGTAGATCAATACAGTGCCACAGAGTCGCTAACTAGCCCTTACTTGTGATAGAAGAGCCTGGAGGGAGGACCATGAAGTTATCATTTTGCACTACAGAAATTACCCAAGTAATGAAATGACTCAATTGGGAAACTAGATAATAAAGCCTAACATGATGAATATCTTTTGCATTGCTTTTAGATATTACAAAAGGCTAGCACAAAAAGAAGCATTTACTTACAAAGAGGGTACAAAAGGTTACACACAACTACAGAAGAACAATGGTTCTTTTTGTTAAAAGGAACACTGCCCATTGTTAAGATTATCCCACTATGCAAATGTAGAAAAGGAGCTTTGTGATGTAATGCAAATCCAAAGCAATGAAAGTGAGGACATCTTGTAGACATCTGGTTCACCACAGGGGCAGTGAAAATGAATAGGCTTTTATTGTAAATGCAATTTTCTCATAGCAATCACAAATTAACTGTATAAACAAGATACTTTGCTTTGTAAAAAGAATGGCATATATATGGCACAAAATGTTCCTAATGAGGATAATTTCAGTTTTTGTAGTAAAAAGGGAATTAGTATCTAGCTGTCTTCCATGTCTATGTCTTTGTTTTAGGATTGCCTGACGAATGGTCTTACTCAACACTAATTTATTTTAATGAATCATTAAGCTAATCATTTTAGAAGGGTTTAGGGTTAGGCTAAGGGGGGGGACTTAGGGTTAGGCTGTTGGGGAGGGGGTGGAGACTTAGG
>WWET01001181.1:290213-301672 GCA_011038615.1 Limnodynastes dumerilii
GTTAGGCTGCGGGGGGACTTAGAGTTTGGGTTAGGGAGTGGGTTGGGGAAAACTCACCCTTTGGAGCACCGTGTTCCGTGCCCTGGGGATGCTATAAGCAATCGATATCCCAGCCAGTTCGGAACTGACTGGGAGTGAATAGCCCTTTCAAAATAATGCAGTTCGCCAAAGGGACCCACTCGAAATAAAGACTAATGACCGGATCCAAACTTGTTATTACAATGCCAATATCCCTGCTATATCTATTATTATTATTTATTATTATCGTTTATTTATAAGGCGCCACAAGGTGTCCGCAGCGCCGTACAAAATATAACAAAATACTGTACAGACATACAGTGTAGGGATGGACAGCATAGTATATATTAAATACAATATGACTATAAAAATATCATAGAAAAACAAAGTGAAGCAAGCACAGAACGCAAGGCAAAATGCGAGGTGTCAAGCTTGGAAGATCAGGATTGGGCGCAGTGAGAGGTTGAGAGGGAGCCACCAGGTGGGGATTGGGTAAAAGGGTAGCAGAGAAGGTCAAGAGGGTACAAAGTGAGGAGGGAGTGGTGGAGAAAGGAACAACACTAGGATGGAGGGCAGGGCGAGCTAACACACTATGTGGGAGGGAAGAACTTACAGAAGACATAAGGAGAGGGAAGGATGTGGACTACTGCTGTGAGCGGAGGAGAGTGGGAAGGAAGAGAAGGGATAGATGAAGGATGCAGTGTGGATGTTAAGTGGAGGAGGTGTAGGCTAGACTGAACAGGTGCGTTTTGAGTGAACGCTTGAAGACCTGCAATATGGGGGAGAGTTTGGCTGAAGAAGGAAGGTCATTCCAGTACAGAGGTGCAGCACGGGAGAAGTCCTGGATACAGGCGTGAGATGTGGTGATCAGTAAAGAGGTCAGACAGCGCTGGTTAGCAGAACGGAGAGGGTGGGAAGGGGTGTGCATGTTGATGAGGGAAGAGAGGTAGGGAGCAGTGGATGAGGAGATGGCCTTAAAGGTGAGGGTAAGGAGTTTAAAGAGAAGTCTGAAGCGGACAGGAAGCCAGTGGAGGGTTTGACATAAAGGAGAGTCTGAGGTAGAGCGGCGTGAGAGGAAGATGAGCCTGGAAGCAGCATTGAGTATAGACTGAAGGGGAGCAAGACGGGTGAGCGGGAGACCTATGAGGAGGAGGTTACAGTAGTCGAGGTGTGATACGACTAAAGAGTGGATAAGAGTTTTAGTTGGTGAGGAAGGAACGGATATGTGCAGTGTTGCTTAGGTGGAAACGACAAGAATGAGAGAGGGCGTGGTATAAAGGAAAGTGAGGAGTCAAAGATGACACCTAGGCAGCAAACTTGAGGGGATGAGGAGACAGAGGTGTGACCAATGGTTATTAGTGATGGAGGGTGGGGAGGAAATCCTAGGGGGAGGAAAAACAATTTCCGTTTTGTCCATATTCAGCTTGAGGAAGTGTTTGGCCATCCATGTGGATAGGAATGCAAGGCACTCGGAAATCTTAGACAAAATAGAGGGGTTGAGGTCAGGGGAGGAGAGGTAGATTTGAGTGTCATCAGCATAGAGGTGGTAGTTGAAACCAAAGGTGCTGATGAGGTTACCCAATGAGGAGGTGTAAAGGGAGAAGAGGAGTGGGCCAAGGACAGAGCCCTGGGGGACAACAACAGGGAGCGGAGAGGGATGGGAAGATGAGGTAGGGGTGAAAACTGTTAGGAGCTGCTGGGAGCCGTCGGCAGGAACCTCCACTCACCTGCACTGCCCGGAGCCGCCGGCCGAACCATCCTGCCGCACATGCTGGAGACAGCATGTAAACGTGAAGCGCTGCCGCATCTCCAAATAGGCATGCTCCACACTCTCTCTGGCAGCATTCCCAGCGCGTCCCCGCTCTGGGGGAGTGCTTTTATCATATTTGACCAAAGGCTGTCTAGCCTATCAGAGGCTAGGAGCCTCTATATCAGTTCAGGCTGATCGGCACCGGTTATAGATTCTTATTAGTCTCTGTGCCTGCCTTGCTTTCTTCTCTTTCTTGCCTTGTGCTGCCTTTTCTTGTGATATTGAGTGCCCATTGTCCCTGCCTAGTTTCTTGCCTTATTGCCCAGTGTGCCATTTACCCTTTCTCCCACCTTATTGTGTACCCCACCTATGTTAACCCTTTTTACCCTGCGTGGCAGTTTTTGTATACCCCCTTGGGGGGTTCCCCGCTGGCTGAGTGTGTGAGCGTGAGCCCTTGTTTGTGCAGTTAGTCTTGTTTAGTCCCGTCAACCTCTTCTTTGTCTTTGGTCAATGTTATGTGTTCTCCGTCGTTTGTTACTGGCCGGTACCTTCTGGCCCAGTCTTTCTCCCACTGCTTGCTCTGCCTTTTCTCCTGCCTATCAGTTTCTTACTTACTTTCATCCTTCCTCTCCTATGAGTTCGGTTCTGGGGACTGCGACCTGTTATTGGGGCGCAGCTAATTCCATCCCCACCATCAGGGGCCCTGGTGAACTCCACCTGATAGCAAAGACTCTGCGCCCCAGCAACCGTTCTTGTAAAACTCTCTCCTTACGGTACCCAGTACCGTCTGCCCTACGGCTGCTCCTTAGTGTTACTCTCCAGCCGTCCAATCATCCTGTCAGTACTCATAACAGAAACAGAAAAGGTGCGGTCAGGGAGATAGGAGGAGAACCAGAAGAGAGCAGTGTCAGTGAGACCAAAAGAGCTGAGGGTTTGAAGAAGAAGAGGATGGTCAACATTGTCAAAAGCAGCTGACAGATCAAGAAGGATGAGGATAGAGTAGTGGCCATTGGATTTGGCAGATAACAGATCTATGGTCACTTTGGTAAGGGCAGCCAGTGGAATGAAGGGGCCGGAAACCAGATTGGAGGGGGTCCAGGAGAGAGTTGTCAGTAAGGTAGCTGATGAGACGTTGGTAGACTAAGCGCTCAAGGAGTTTTGAGGCAGAGGGGAGAAGGGATATAGGTCGCTAGCTGGAGGGGGATGTGGGGTCCAGATTAGGTTTTTTGAGAATGGGAGAGACAAGAGCATTCTTAAAAGAGGAAGGAAAGATACCAGATGAGAGGGAAAGGTTGAAAAGGTGGGCTAGATGGGAGCAGGCAGTGGGAGACAGGTGTTTGAGAAGGTGTGAGGGAATAGGGTCCAGGATGGTGGAGGATATTCATAGGGAGTGAATTTCATCACTTGTCATAGGATGGAAAGAAGAAAACTCATGATGATTGCATAGAAGGGGTGGTAGAGAATTGGGGAGAGATGGGGGAAGCAGAGTGGAGGAGATGTCATTTCTGATAGAGATAATTTTGGATGAGAAGTAGGAGGCAAAGTTGGAAGCAGAGATAGAGGGTGGGTGGCAACGGGGTTGGATACTTGGGAGATGATGAAAGATTTGAAGAAAATTTGCTTGGCTTGGGCAGGGGAAGAGCAGTAAGAGGAAAGGATGAATTTAAAGTCGAGGAAGTCAGCAATGGAGCGAGATTTGCGCCAGAGGCGCTCAGCAGTGCGGGAGCATTGTTTTAGGAAGTGAGTGATCTGAGAGTGCCATGGCTGGGGGTTAGAGTGGCGAAGGGAGACGGAGGAAGGGGGACAGGCAGCATCAAGGGCAGAGGAGAAGGTGGTATTTTAGAGAGAGGTGGCTTGGTTGGGGCAGGAGAGAGAGGTAATGGGGGAGAGCAGGTGGTCGAGGAAAAGGGGGGGATGTCAAGGGTGCTGATGTTCTGTCTGGTGAAAATACGTTTGGGTTTGGGGGGAGGGGAGGCAGGAGAGGAGAGGGAGAAGGAGAGGAGGTGGTGGTCAAAGAGAGGATAAGGAGAGATGGAGAAGTCAGTCAGAGTGCAGCAGTGTGTGAAGACTAGGTCAAGGGAATGGCCCTGTATGTGGGTAGGAGAGGTGGTCCATTAAGTCAGGCCAAAGGATGAGGAAATAGATTGCAGTTTAGAGGTGCAGGAGTGGGAGGGGTTATCAACAGGGATGTTGAAGTCACCCAAGATAATAGAAGGAAGGTCAGAGGAGAGATAGTGGGTGAGCCAGGCAACAAAGTTCTCAAAGAACTGTGAACAAGGACCTGGGGGTAAATTACAGCAACGCGGAGGTCTAGGGGGCGGAAAAGGCGGATAGAGTGGACCTCAAAGGAAGAGAAGATGAGGGAGGGCTCAGGAGGGAGAGTGCGGAAAGTGCATGAGGGAGAGAGGAGCAGGTCGACGCCGCCACCATGACAGGAGAGTGGGAGAAGGAGAGACCTCCATAGGCCAGAGCAGCGGGTGAGGTGGTGTCAGTGGGGAAAAGCCATGTTTCGGTGAGAGCTAGCAGGTAAAGGAGTTAGAAATTAACAGATCATGTATGGCTGGGAGCTTGTTACAGATGGATCTTGCGTTCCAGAGAGCGCAGGAGAAGGGGATGGTGGGGATAGTGGAAATGTGGATGAGGTTGGCAGGGTTGGATGAGCGTGGAGGGGGAAGAGGATTGGGGTGAGGGCGTGGGGTTAAGATGGGAATCGGACGGGGAGCTGGTGAGGGAGTGATAAAGGGTGCAGGGTTAAGAATATGTGATCTGCAAGTCATAATGTGGGGGGGATGAGTGAGGATGTCAAACAGAGAGGTCAAGGTGATAGATGTGGAGGGTACCTGGGCGATGACAGTCAGAGTATAAATACAACAGGAGTGGTAGGTAAATTAATATCCAAGAATAGGAATAATACAGTAATAATGATAAAATAATAATGAAAAGTAGAAAAGTCTGGATGTAAATATGCGGTTACAACACTGACTAAGATATGTATAAGATAAATAGATAAGATATAAGTGAAAGTAATGTGAATAAACTAGTAATGATATAATAATAAGATAAAAATAATAATGACTAATAGTAGTGTTAGTATTTGTGCACCTGTTTCTGTGTTCTAACTCACCTGATTCTGTTTCAAACTTATATGTTTGCAAGCTGTTTCACTTAGAATGCAAGCTACTACAATGAGCAAGCTCAAATGAGTTTTGCAGCCTATCTATACAGAATCTCTAACAGCTGATAACAATAGATTCAGCCCCTCCTCCTAGCTTCTCCTCATACCTAGTTTTAACACCTAGCAAGAATGCACAGCACAGATACACCCACAGAGACACAGACAGAATCAGGTACTGTACTGTAGACTGTAGACAGATAGAAAAGAGTCACCTGATTCTATTTCAAACTCACTTATGTTTGCAAGCTAGATTTCCATCCAAGTGAGGAGACGTCACAGCAGACCCAACCTTAAAACTTCTGCAGCCACTTCCTCTTATAAAAGGAGGATGCTTCAGAATTCTGTATAGTATGGAAGGCACTTACCACTATTTAAATTCCTCCCCCCTACCACTTAGTATATGAGACGTCTGCATCCCAACACCATCCTGGCCTGTCAAAAATTACCCCTGCATGGAAGTCTTAAACCATACACAAAATGATCAAAATCCCTTCAAAGTAATGGAAAAGACAAGATGTCCTTTAATAATATATTTGTTTACTTCACAAAATTAAAACACATATAACATTTTTAAAAACTAATAGTCGAGAACTTCCCTTTGAGGAACACAAGTCTGCAGGTGGAGAACCTCCGAGAAGGACCGGGCAACGCTGGATGGACTGCAGTCTCTTCCAGATGGCAGGTGAGTGATTCAAAGGAGAGTCCTAATGAAATGGAGCCACAACGCGTTTCTGGCAATTACCCTTTTTCAAGTGACGAAAGCAACCTCAGTTCACTTGACATTCACCACTGTAAATCAAGACAAAAATAAAGTAATCTACATAGGCTTTAAATGAAAAACATTTTCCCCACAAACCTGCAGCTAGATAACACAGAAAGCCTTGTTTAAAGTGGTATATATATTGGCCGACTAAGGATAATAACATTTTGCATCTGGTTCCTTTTTCGGACCGGGCATTGTGATATTCTAAAAGTCCCCAAACATGTATTTGGTTTTAATCTTCATCATATTTTGGTATTAGTTTTTGTTTTACCGAAACCACCCACCTATATTTTGGTTTTGATTTTAGATCAGTTTTTTTTAATTGTTAAAAACCAACTAAAATTGTGTAATTTGTATGAATTTTTGCATTGATTTCCAGTCATTTCCAGTCAAAAAACTTACAGATCATAATAATGGGGTAGATCCTGAACTACGTGTGTGCGTACGTATTTTAGCGGTGCGTATTTTCGTACACGTAAGGTCAATACACTTCCCACGGCACACCCCTTGCACGGACGTATTTTCTCAAATTACGCGACCCAAACCCTACCTTAACTTTTCCTAACGTAACAGAATACGTCCGCTAACGGGCGTACAGACTACGCGAACGTACGCAGCTTAGCACGCCCATACTGTACACTTTAAATACCACCCCCCGCCTACTTCACGTAAAACGCACGTATTGGTCACTAACGTAAATTTGGCACGCCCACACGTAAGTATTTACGTTAGCAATACGTGAATTCTCCATACGTTTGAAAATACGCTACGTGAATGTGCGTATTTTCTGCGGTGCGCATGCGCAGTGTGTACAAATCTGCGAATTTACGTGTCCGCCACACGTAAATTCGCGGAAATGCGTAGTTCAGGATCTGCCCCAATGTTATTACTAGTATTGGGTAAAAGATGAAGCCGCTAAACTTAGCAACAGAACAACAGCACAAATATATGGCAGTTTAAAAGACTAACACACCTATGAAACATTGTTGCAAAGCAGTGGAAGGCAGGGTGCCAGTTTAATAAACTGTACTACCCTATAGAATGTTTTGATTGATTCAGAAAGCAAAAGTCTAGTAGAAAAAGTGGAATTAAGTGAAGTAATTTTGTGGAAGCGAGGAAAAGGCCAGCCCAGTAAAAAAAGGAAATTTGAAAAGGCTTCATGTGAACCCCTGTAAAAGTAATTGATCATTTAGCAGATGTGAAAATACATTTTTTATTTCTATTATGTTAGAAGAATTGATGATCAACCTGAAAATCCCAAGCCTGGGTGTTTCAACATCCTCATCAGAAGATTATGGATAATTTAAAGCTGTGTCTAGTGGCTGCCCTGCAGAAACTTTACAAACTTTACAAGGTTAATTATATCGATGAAAAAAATCAGCGCTACAGGGATGTATGCATATACATACAATAAATAAATCTCCAGCTGCTATTTTGAGGGAGACCACCCCTACCGGCAAAGTAAAAGATATAAATTAAAAAAGCGCTAGGAGATTTATGTAAAAAAAATATATAACAGTTTATTTAATATACAAATATTATTCAAGTCACCAATCGAGGTTAAATATGAATAAACAATTAATGTTTTAAATCGTGAATTATATTGGACCGTTAAGTTATCTACATTTATTATGAAACCGGCTTTGCTGCTGAAGATAATATATTATAAACTGCAAGCATCAAAAACAACTATTTCCTTTTATATCCACTGTGTGGCAGCAACACCTCACTGTTACTGTAAGAAGGGCATCACTGCTAAAAAGTTATGGAAACACAGGATTACCTTTTAAAGGGATATTATGTAGATAAATGTTTGCAGCTTAATTTGTATTTTATTCTTTTGCCATCTTTAAGTGTAGCTTAACCGATACTGACAGCTCTATTCGATGTAGCAAAAAAATAATATGATTTCTCAGTTTAAAGTTCATTTAAATATAGTCATAAAATATGACAATTGTGAACAATGTCAAATTGATTCTGCAAACTAATCCTGTTGTATATTACCATCCACCGCTTATTGTTGGGACATAGAGACATACATTAGAATCGTATATACAGTTCAATTAAACAATAAACAAACAGCAAAATTCAACGACTGATTTTGAGTGTTTGATATTAGATGTGATGCTGCACAACAGTCACAATATTGTTCTGTGTGGCATCACAACAATAATAAAAAAATATGTCCGCAAAGTCATTGAGCCATCAAAATGCTCAAATATACAATAAACGCACTAACAATATACCCACACAACACAAGGAGACTGGTCCAGAGCTGCACTTACACCTTGGCTTAAGAGCAAAACCATCTTGCAATTTGAGGTTTGTAAATAAAAGTTAGTTATTCAGCATGCACGGAAAATATTTTTTCCTCAGGTCTACACTTACTCACCTGTTTTGTCCTTACTTTCAAACTCTGGATCAGCCCTGAGGTCTTTTTCGTTGTGACTTATACACCGGAGTCAATGGACCTGATAAAACTATTTTTAATGTTTATGGCCTCTAAACAGAGCTTGAAGTAGAGAACAGTATACGGTGGTATGAAATACTGTCACTTTTCTTACTTATTTAATAGAAAGGCTATAACTCTCCATTCACTTCCATTATTTTCTATGTTTTTAATTCACCACTTCTAAATTTCCACCCTGATTTCTGCTCTAAAATATAACAATGAAGTGTGGGAACTACAGGTACAAGTGTAAACCACATCAAAACCATGTTTGAATGTGACAGGTACAATACATTTTTTGCATGCAGTGTTAATGCTTTGCATTTGCACATAGAGCTTACTACATTATGTTTACTCTTAATTATAGTTAAACTAGCTTTTTTAATCTCTAATTCCACCCCCACAGTGCAAACATAGTTTTGCCGAGCTGTACACTTGCACCTCTTTTGCCCTTACTCTTAAACTCTGGATCAGCCGCCGGACTTGATCCAAAGTTTTACCACAGCTAATGTCAGGGTTCCCGACTTTTAGAAGCTGTGATTTGCATAAATTTGCTGTTAAGCCCCTCCCCCCCGCCTGCATCTATGGCTTCCCTCTGGGATCTATTTATGCAAATCACATCTTTAAGCCCTGCCCCCTTGACGATCAATGAACCCTTTCAGGTTTCATATGAATGGGGCTTGATGACACAATTTGCGTTATCAAGTCCCTCCCTGTTCCTAGCAACACTAGTAAACTAGTGTTGCCACGCAGAGGGGCAGTAGCCCTAAAAGGAAGATGTAATCATCTGTGCTTCAATAAGAGTTCAGTAGATGTGTTCATGTTTGACTGGTAAAGATTTCAGTTATTTTTATTGTAATTTTATACCAGTTTGATTTTTTTTATAACTTCTATATCTTACACCAGAAACTTACATGTTTATACAAGTTTACTTAAATGCTAATATGATGTCAAATGACTTCTAAAAACTTGTACCTAAAAGCACTTGTGATACAATTAATTGACTCCCCCTGAAATCAACATGGTTTTGCCCAGGAGTAACTTTCCTCTCTTAGGACCTGATTCACACTTAAGAATCTTCTTAAAATAAAAACTTAAAGTCACTCCTGGATAAAACCATGTTGATTGCAGGGGGGATTAATTTAATTGTATTCTTTGCATGCAGGGGTATATCTTTGAATTGCTTACTGCACACAGATACTGACCAGCTTTATTATTACACTGTTATTTAGACTTGGGCTGGGAAATATCACCTCTCAACACTAGCACTGTTTGCAACAGATTCAATTTGACTCCCCTGCAATCAACATGGTTTAGCCCAGGTGTGACTTTAAGTTCTTATTTTAAGAAGATTCTTAAGTGTGAATCAGGTCCTTAATTTCAAGTTCCTTTTTAAATCTGGATCCAGCGCATTGAGTCCAAAATACATTAGTCTCACACAAGTTTCATTGCTAAACACAACTAATTTAGTTGGGAAAGACCCGACGAGACAGGTGGAGGTGTTACATATTATATTGCATTCACTTGCCACTGGCCCGTCAAAAGGCAAAGCAAGCCCCTTGGGGGGCTGGGCAACTCCTATTTTGATATGGCTATATTTTACAGAGATTATAAACACACAAAGTTACAACAAAGGTTGGTTTTTAACAGACAGGAGGTAAGAGAGCCTTGTCTGCAAGCTTATAATCAGCATAATTATGGATGACAGTTCTGATTAGTGCATAGGATATAGTGATGAATGTGGAGGTGACAAGGTGACAAGCAAATATTGGGGCATATACAGTGTTAGGTGCAACAACGAAAAAAAGTGCAAATCTGGACAAACCGTGTAACAATATGAGGAGTCCAAATATTTTGGGGGATTTAGTTATAACACCAAAATACTGACCTGTTTTACTTTTAAATTGCGATTTAAAGCAATGTTTCCCTATGGGACAGGGCTTAATGATTCGATTTATGCAAATTATGTCCCGAAATTTTTGTATGTTAATTATGTCACCAAATCCTACCCAGTCCCTATTAACACTAGGGGTCAGATTTACTAAGCTGCGGGAAAGGAAATGTGGAGATGTTGCCCATAGCAACCAATCAGATTCTAGCACTCACTTTCCTATTACATGTTAGCTAGAATCTGATCCCCACTTTTCCTTTCCCGCATCTTAGTAAATCTGGCCTAGGAATGGTAGTGTTGGTAGACAGGGGGTGAGACTTGAGGTCGTGCTTTTCATGAAACCACGGCCTCATGCCCACTGTGGGAGATTTTCCAGCTTTCCTGGGATACCAAGAGAGCTGGACGATTTCAGTTAGTCTCCCGAATATTCCGGAGGAGCCTGCAACCCTGATTTAAAGTTGAGCTAGGAAAGTTAATATTTTCAAATTTTCATTGTCAGCCCCCTCTACTTCAACCTGGTTATTGTGTAGCGCTTTACAATTTTAACAATCATTATAACAGGACTGGGTGGTAACAGACAGACAGACTTTTCTGCTAAATAAACAGCTTGGATGTAATAATTCAGTCATTACAAATTAATTCAAATGGACTGCAGATACAGCTAGAAAAAGGTGTGACATGCTCCTCACGTCTGCCACTTTCTGCGTTATCCACACGTACGAATAATTGGTGGAGCTTTGTTATACATTGTGATAGCAGACTAGCAGTACTTGCAAATTGTTTTGACATCATTAGCGAGACAATTAGGAGATGTAAAATAGCTGAAGGATGATAAATATGCAAGATAACTGATTAGTTTAGACATGCATGACCATGATGGGAACTGTGAAAATTCTTTAAGACAGTGACTTGAACATTTTTTTTATGTATTTGCACTCGTTGCTTTGTATCACTTGTTAGCATTGTGTTTTAGGTGTTGGTTTTTTTTTTTATATCTGATTGTAGAATGTACATAAACTTTGTTTTGTCCTTTTGACCTTGTCTCCATAGTAGATCTTATATAGCAGATAGGTTTTGTAGCATATGTCCTATTCTACTATCAGGACTAGGTTGAGTAATTAGCAGCTGCTGGCAGGTGGTATTGTAGCCTGGGGGTAAATGGAGATCATTAGAAGTGGTGGCACATTCATTTTGAAGGTTTAATTTAGTGTGTTGCAGCATCAATGGAAATGACCAGAAGATGGGGAAGAAGCATTTTGTCTATAAGTTGAAACCATTTTTACATTGGTTCTAATCATTGTGTTTAAAGAACCTTTAACTTTAGGTTAAAAACTGTTCTTTAATAATCCATTCACAGAAAACTACAGTAGCTGTGAATGGTCACATTTTTAATGTTTACAGAATTATACACAC
>WWET01001181.1:301727-312582 GCA_011038615.1 Limnodynastes dumerilii
TTAGCAGCCAATCTCCTGAAATGAGGGGTTACACACCAATACCCCCCTTACATCAAACTCAAAGGGCAAGCAATGCACAATGAACAGTATATATAGGTTATTACCGGAGGTTATCGGCCCTCAGGTTACACAGTCTGTCATATACGTTACACAGTCTGTATATAAATGTTCAGGCTGTTGATTAGTACAGAATACAGTCTCACATAATACAATCAGGAAAGTTAAGTATATTTATACTCACACATCACTTTTTTTCACTTCTGCATTAAAACCTCTCTTTGGGCTAGATTTGCTAAGCTGTGAGAAAGAAAAAGTAGATATGTTGCCCATAGCAACCAATCAGATTCTAGCTCTCAGTTTCCTATTACAAACTAAAAAATGTCAGCTACAATATAATTGGTTGCTATGGGCATCATCTTCACTTTTCAGTTCCCGCAGTTTAGTAGATCTGGCCCTTTGTCTCTTCTTGTACTTTTCTTTTCTTCTCAATCCTCCAGCTTTTAAAGTATATCACAACATTCTGTTCCTCTTTGTTATAGTCATAACACAACACAAGGTAGATAAGGCCACCACCGAAGCGCAACTCCTCACTTTCATCTCAGATTCAGAAATGGGAATTTCACGCCACACAGTTACTGGTCCACGCCACAAAGTTACTGTGGAAATTAAAAAAAAAAAACATTAGACCACTAACTGTGTGGAGTAGAATTCCTATTTCTGAATCTGATAATGGCCCCCACCTCTAGGGCACTCTTGGTGGTAAGTAAAGGGTAACATACTTATATAATTATGTCCTTTTGTCCTTGGTGTACTACAGGTTTAAGATGGGACTACCAGGACATGCTGGTACTCGAACAAACACAAATGCTAGCACACATCGACACCCAGAGCTCACTTACACCTTTAACAATGGATCAATACTGTCGCACAACAGCTGAATTCCACCAGCTGCTTGCAGAATTTGGCTGAAAATCTGGCACTGCGCATGTCAAGTGTTCTGCAATGGATCTCCAGGCATACAGAACTTAGTTCCATAGTCCTGAAGATCCATCTGACAGGGCGGCGCATCCCATATGTCTGCCTAAGGTGGGCCGAGTGTAGCATTAATATTTTACAGTGTGGGCTGGGATTTAGCTTTCTGTAAGGTATGGAAGAGTAATTGACATTAAGTTCGTACAACAGAGGGGAGTAACAAAGAAGTTCACTCCCCTCTCTCATGTGGATTGATGGACCTCTGTGCGCGTGGTAAACACAGAGAGATCAGGATCCGATCCGGTCCTTAATGTGCCAGTGAGAAATGTATATAAAGACACAGACATATTATATATAAACACATAAATATGATGGGGAAACCACTGCAATGGCAAATTATAAGCTGTAGACATAACTGTAAGGCATACTCCAGTACCTTTTGCAAACAAAAATGTTTTCTGCATATACTGGGAAATTGCCAGTTAATTAGTACCTGAACGTTTTTAAGACAGGCAAAATAATCACAAATGACGATAGCTATATAAAAATGTGATATTGTGAAATAGTGTGTCAACATTGAAATAATCTTTTTCTTAAAGCATCTTTTTCTTTTGTCCTAACCTAGCATGTTTATTATAGCTGACTGGGCCATCCACTGGAGATGCTATTGATCAGACATTTCATCTGTTAAAAGCTCTGCAGTGATTGCACTTGAATCTGCTCTTACAATTTTTCTGTCAGAGTTCACCGTGGTGATGACATTGTATTATTGAAAAGAATGAGCATCTGAAGGTTGAGAAGAGACAAATGGAATGATGATATTTTAACTGTGATTAGAAAAAGTCCAGAACACTTGTTCATAAAGGATTATTGAGTTGAGGTTTTAAAAGGGCTTTATTTTTTATTATTATTAATTATTATTATTATTATTATTTATTTTATTTATTTTTCTGCATAAGCGTTGCATATTCTGGTTCCTAATGAAATAATGCCTCCATTAGTTCTATGGAGTGGATGTAATTTTGTACTAAGACTACAAATTTAGGAACCTGATACATTTGTGGCTGACCAGAGTGTTGAGCCTAACTAAGAGCCCGGTCTTCACTAGAGCCTCTGATGGTGGGGATAGGCTGGGCTGCTGACGCCTAGTAGGTCGCATGAAGCAGGGCACTCACCATTACAGAGAATAAAAGCAATAGGCAAATAACAGCAGTAAAAGCACAGAGAAGCTTAACGCTATAAACAGCAGTAAAAGAATGCCAATTTCTGGACTATAAAGGGGCTGCCGGCCAGTGATTGGCCAGCAGATCACCGCTACGGCTCTCACGGAGTAGGTGACCTGACAGATATGTACAGGCCATGCACAGTACAATGGCCTGCAGGGAATAATACTGGTCATGGGACATGCAAGAGACTTGCGTAAATCCCCTGACTTACTTAAATGATCAAGCCCTGTGTTCTTAAAAGCTACTAAGGCCATGTACTGTTATACTATATACTGAGGCCTTTTTAAAAAAAACTAAGGCCTGCTAGCAATAAGTATGCTTGGATTAGTAATGACACGTTAGAATGTGCAGGGATCCCAGGAGTACTGGCAAACTCCAATAAGTTACTCAATACACATTCCTACTTTCCCTTGCTCCTAGGAGTAGGGCTGGTCCTTTGCAGCACCTGCTCATGGGCCAGTTCATTTGCTTGGGCAATCCCGCTCCCTAGGCGAAACCAGGGTGTCTTTGATGATGTTTTACCCTGAACTGTAAGGGCACTCACTAGAGGACACTCAATCTTGTGTATTTGCAGGTAGTGGATGAACCCTCAGAAAACAGGCGACGAGAGCATCATAACCCCTTGTATAGGAGCAAGAAAAATTCAGGTGGTGGCATTCCCACTTTGAGTCCTTTGTGGTGTGAGTCTCTCTCGGTAGACGGAAGCACCCTCACAGTATATGCAACAGCATTAATTAAAAAAAAGGGTCAAATGAATCAAATCTACAGACATAGGGCCCAATTCAATTAACTGTGAAGGCCGTGTTATTTTGTTCGCAAAGGTATGTGCGCATAAAACCGCCTATTGCGGTATTTGAAATATGCAGATTTTAATGCGTACCTCTATGAGGTGCATAACGAAATCCTTGATAAAAATTTGCGCACTTACCTTCATGACCAAAATAACGCAGTCTTTTTGTTTAATTGAATCGGGCTCATTTTGTTTTAAAATATACTTTTATAAGGAAAACATGTTTCAGCACCCACACATTATAGCAACCCTTAAGTAACTACCCTGAACACTCTTTTATTAAAATAAATGTGAGAGTTGGTAGATCCAATCTGATGCTTAAAGTCTTCTCTTTTATATAACATTATGCTGAATTTTATTTTAAATAAGATTATATAAAAAATGTTGATGTGTCCCCAGGTTTTTTGCAGAAACAGGCGATCTGTGCTCATTAGCCATTTGAACATTTTGATTGACTGCCTCAATTAAAATGGTATTTAGAAACATTATTATGCATTGCATGGAATGGGCAAATTGCTCTGCAGAATTCTGGAACTAAGGTTAGAAGTCACTTTATTTCTCAATAGATAATAAAAAAATCAAGAAGCATACCTCTGTACTAAATGATGGGGTTGACACATATGGCGCACATTTCATCTTAGCTCTGTGCTAAGGTCCGGTAAACCTAAAGAGATTCTTAATAAAATAGGGATCATTTAGCATCCAATCTAAACTAATGCTCATTGTCTAATGGTACTAGACACATTGGGCCGTATTCAGAGCTCCGGTCGCAATGCAATTGAGGCCGGAGTTCTGCGAAAAGTGCTACTGCGCATGCGCAGTAATTTTGGAATGTATTCTACATTACTTCTTGCAACGTAGATTGCATACACGCGGTCTTTAAAACTGCGTGTACGCAATCTACGTTGCAAGAAGTAATGTAGATTACGTTCCAAAATTACTGCGCATGCGCAGTAGCACTTTTCGCAGAACTCCGGCCTCAATTGCATTGCGACCGGAGCTCTGAATCCAGCCCATTAAATCTAACTGTTGTTTGGTGCTAAGTAAGACATATTTTACACAAGAATCCGATGTGCTACAAAATGTCTGCAGGTTGCCACCTGACAGGGTTCCAGGTCTGCCCAAGCTCCGATCTGCTCTCCTCCAGAACTCCATCTTTGAGTACCCCCAGCTTTTCCCTGCACTCTTTTTAAACCTCTGACACAGTCCAATCTGTGCCAGTACAACAAGTACTTTGTGTTTGTTCCTGTTCCTGTGGGCCCGATTCTCGGGTCCGTACGACAGGGGAATTACGTACGTCTTGTATGTAATTCTCCTGTCTTCTTACGATGCCATAAGGGTCGGCATACATAACGTATGTTACGTATGCCGGCTGTTACAGAAAAGTGTCTGTCCCCTTGTTTATGACGGTCGTATCTCCACATGTAAACGAGGGGACGGGTTTGGGGAAGCCCCGTTATGACTAAGTATGCGGCTGTAAGGCCGCAGACCTGGTCGTGAAAGTTAAAGTAGGAATCTGGACACGTAAGGCGTGTGTAGATCAGGACCCGGCCCCGTGTCTTTACATGGAAACCCAATTTTGCAGCTCTGTCTTCTTTTGCCTTTGTAGTCCCAATTTGCATTCAACAAGTCTCCTTTGCAGTCCCAATCTGCATCTTGCTGAGCTCCTTTGCAATCAGCAAACACCCTTGCAGTGCCAGTCAGCTTCAACACTCATCGCAGTTCAAGCTTACAATCAGCAAACACCCTTGCAGTGCCAGTAGGCTTCAATAACTTATTGCAGTTCAAGTTTGCAATCAGTAAACACCCATGCAGTGCAAGACAGCTTAAACAACTCATTGCAATTTAAGCTTGCAATTGGCAAACACCCTTGCAGTGCCTTCCTAGTTTGACTAAACACCAGCTGCAGTTCAAGCCTGCATTAGTGGACATCATCACAACTCATTCTGTTTCTGTGAACCTAGTATACTCAGGAGTACACCTCAGACCTTCATCATCGATGCTCAGTCGTATTACCACTCCTTATCGCAACACTTCACAGACTCACTGCACTCTCTGGGCCAGATTCACAACCCCGTAACTTTTCACATACGTGCCTAATTTTACGAGTCTAGCTCCTACGCATGAGTAGTAACAATTTTACGCAACCTATGTAGCGTTTCATTATGTAGGTTGCGTAAAATAGTTACTACGCATGTGTAGTAGGTAGGCACGTATGTGAAAAATTATGGGGTTGTGAATCCGGCCCTCTGTGCCTGCATCACAACTTCTTCTTCTGCAATACTCTCTGCAGCCAGAGTAAACCTTTCCGCTGCTTCCTACTCCAGCAGCTACCAGCACTTCTTTCCTCAGTACCACTATTAAGCAGGAGCTACCTCAACAGCTTACAGTTCACTTTGCACACCAGAATCTAGGGACCAGAACTGTATACAGATGCTCCAGAGCGGTTGCAGACCCGGTTAGAAAGTTTCATTTCTGAAATAGGGACATCTTAAAGTTCCTTTTTGGATGTCCCTATTTCGAATACCCCCCAGTTTTTTATTTTTTTCACCCATTCTAATTCGGAAACACCGCCGGACCGCAGGGAAAGCTGAGTAGCCTATCCAGGGTGCAGGGAAGGGAGGGTTAGGGTCAGGCTGCGGTGATGGGAAGGTTAGGGTTAGGGTAATGAGAGGGGAGGGTTAGGGTTAGAATTAGGGGAATGGTTGGGGTTCTTTTTTTCCTTACTTTTCGGAGCAACGAAAGTTCTGTGCTCAGTGGATCGATTGCTATGCCTCATCGAGGCATATGCAATCGAAATCCCTGCCAGTTCGAAACTGTCTGTGAGAAAACGGCCCTATCGAAAGAGGGCCGTTCTTTCCGCGGATCCACACCTCTTCAGAGCCTGTGACGCAATGTTAAAATTTAGGTCACATGTTGGTAGTTGAAACTAAGGGCCAGATTTACTAAGCTGCAGGAAACAAAAAGTGGAGATGTTGCCCATAGCAACCAATCAGATTCTAGCTCTCACTTTTCTATTATATACTAAAAAACGTAAGCTAGAATCTGATTGGTTGCTATGGGTAACATCTCCATTTTTCCTTTTCCACAGAGAGTATGTTGTATTTTACCGGTTATCAACTTCAGTGACTGTGATTCACCTTTACTCTTACCAATAAGTAATATAACAGAGTCCTAAAATTTTGATATAAATTCGAACCCCTTGGTTTACAATGAATGCTGATATCATTGATTAATTAAAATAATATATAGTCCCTGCTTTAAATTTTATGAACTAAATAATTCACAGGCTCAAGCTACGTGACATTGTATGATGCATTGCCTACTAGCCAGATGTGTCCAGCTGTCCTCTCATCATTTCGATTCAAAAGCACTACATTCTTCAATACGTAACTTTAATAAACCTGATTTAAGAAATATCAAATCCAGAAGCCGCTCACCTAAAATGCAGTGTATAATTTTTTGATGCTTATTGAACCTCAATAATTTAAAACTTTTGAAAAATTACACTTTTTACAATTAAACTTCCATTAACTAGAAAAATGTAAACATTAATTTTATTAACAAACATGCATAGAATTTGATGGCTAAAAATGGTCACTACAATATCCCTAGGGCCAGACCCAGACCTAAGTTCTGTTTACGTACGATTTTATAGCGTATTTACGCTATCATAAGTACTTTGTACTCCCCTGGGCACTTTCCTCGGTTGTACGTAATTTACTTGATTTACGAGTACCAAACCCTACCTTAACTTTTCCAAGTGTAAGTACGCTCGCACGTAATGTGTTGTTGTATGTAACGGCCTAATCCGGCCCATGCTGTACAATTTAAAATCCTCCCTCCGCTTACAAAGCGTATTTCCGGGTGTCATATGGATGACCCGCCCCTTCCTTCGTATTTACGCTGAAGGTAAGTACGATCAGAGTTACGTAGCATAACATCTGGCGTTCACATGCGCAGTACATACAAAGAGACGATTTTACGACAGCGGCTAGCGTAAATACACTTTCGCACTGAGGTCTGAATCTGGCCCCTAGACCCTATTTCATCTTCTGTTTTGTTTTCAGTTAAAGATATTGAACTGAATTCAGATAAATAATTGTGCTGTACTGAGAGCTCCAACTCCAGATCCCGTTGTATCCAGCTTTGCGTGTGAGCGCTAGGGTGTATAGACAAGCCTACCCTAAGGTTACTATTCCACCGAAACCCATCAGCAGTAAAGACAGTATTGATATCTGGATCCAGTCTATTATTATGTTAGCCTATATTGTCACTAATAGTAATAATAATAATAATAATAATAATAATAATAATTTATGGCATAATTTTCAGTGTTTATCTTATTGTCATAATAAATTGACATTCTGGACCTGATTCAGAGACAGAAAATGAGAAAGGAAAGTTTCTCTTGGGCAATACTGTTTGAATGCGGGAGAGTCATATATAATCTTTTGCAAACAGTATTAGAGTGGAGAGGTGATGTTTCCTATCCCAAGTCTAAATAACAGTGTAATAGTAAAGCTGGTCAGTATCTGTGTGCAGTAAGCAATTCAAAGATATATCCCTACATGCAAAGAATACAATTAACTTGACTCCTCCTGTGATCAACATGATTTAGCCCAGTAGTAACTAATTTCAGGCACTTAATTAAGTCTGGATCCAGCCAATTACCTTTAAACTTACTACTCTCCGGTTTTAGTTCATAAATTGTATTTAAATTCCTACCTTTGACAAATTAAACCTATGCCTGATTAAACCCCTTGGTATATTCAAAAGCTTCTTTCATATCCCCCTTCCCTTCTATTACTGTATGTTTATATCGTGTTACTATTTGATTCTCAATTATGAATTTATTGCAAAAAAATCTGTGAGTAACGATTTCCGATATCCTGGGTCTACCTTAACTCTTCTAACCCTTGTGAACGGAAAATTATTGGAGTGTGGAAATCTGCATTGGCCACAACTACACTGTACAATTTAATAACAAGTCGGGTCCACTTACTATCATAACTAACCTGGAAGGTGTCAGAAGTGTCATTTTACTTAAGTCTGAATAGAGAGGAAATGCATACTGACTAGGTTGCACAGATGTCTGTGTATGAGCATAACACAAAATATGATCTAAGCACATAGGGGTAAATCCAGACCTACGGGCTTGTTACGTTAGAACGGGTAACGTATTTACGCTATGCACTCCCCTAGGCTCTCCCCTCACTTGTACGTACTTTTGCCATTTTACGCTGCCCAAACCCTACCTTAACTTTTCATAGCGTAAGTACTGACATATGTAATGGATTTACGTATGTGACGGCCTAACTCGGCCCATTCTGTCCAATTGAAATGCCTCCCTCTGCCCACAAAGCGTAATTATTGGTGTCGTGTTGATGCCCCCGCCCCTTTGTTTGTAGTTACGCTGATGGTACGTACGTTCAGCGTTACGTGTCTAAACATTTGCCGTGCGTATGTGCAGTAAATACAAATCTGCGATTTTATATCAGAGGTCAGCATAAAAACGCTAGCGTACGTAGGTCAGAATCTGGCACATAGAAACAAGGGGAGGAATCAGAACGTAGTATCCAGTAATAAAGGGTTTTGAATATCAGGAACCTAGGAGTTAATCCAAATCCTACTTTATCCGAATTCTCTGCAAGCCTGTGTATTAATAGTTGTAGGAGGTCTGTGTTTTCCATTTTGTGACAGACACTTGATAAATGTATTCAACTCAGACCTCAATGGGGTAATTGAATGATTGTAAACATATTAAGCAGTAAAAAGGCTCAGCCTTCATTTATCAAAGTGGAGCAGGAGATGCAAGCACCTGTCGACCCTTGTGAATAGATTAAAAATGAATTTAATTTACATGTGGGATTGAGGTTCTTTATTTTTTCTTATCTTTATACCTTTACATCACATGATCTCATTTATCTTTTGTCTTTTGCTCCTCTTCCATACAGTACACATGGTGAATATTGCTAGTTTATACCAGAATATAATGTGGAAAGTACATAAAATAACTCAAACTTATGTTTGCTTTGATTTTTCTTTTGTTTTACTATTTTGTCAAATTATTTAAATGTGGATCCAGTCTTCCAAAAAGGGGGCATTTTCCGATCACCAGGACTGAAAAACGCCCAATTTTTCAGATTGCATATGTGCACACACCACTTTCATTGTACAGATCTGGAACAGCAAAATCCAGACATATATACTCTTTTTACTTCTAAAAAGTTTCCTGAAGGGTGGATGGTAATGTTACGTTACCCAGGTTAACTGCTCACCAGAGTCTAACTGGGGCCGGGTCTTCGCTTAGGCCTGTGTGTCAGGCACCCACCAGGTTGCAGCCCCCCCAGTTGCAAGGATGGTTTGAGAGTTGGACATTGCACCAGGACAGGGACTGAGCAAATACCATAAGGACAAGGACTGACCAACTGGACAGGGCAGAGGACAGGACTGACAAACAAGAGAAGGACACCTGATCTAGGTAGGTATATATGTACAAGGTAATGGTGATCCAGGCAGGAATACAAATACAAAGTAATAGGGTCCAGGCAACTATTCACCATTATGTCTCTCCAGCCCCCCAGTATCCCCCATCTTGTGTCTCAAGCCCCCAAGTATTCCCATTATGTCTTTCCAGCCATCCATTATTCCCATCATTAGTCTCCAGCCCACCAGTATTCCCATCATGTGTCACAAGCACCCCCAGTTTTCCCAAGATGCAGCTGTGGGTTCTCTTCCACTACCTAGTAACATCCTGTCTCTGTTGCTAGGTAGCTGAGGAGGGACCCGCTGCCGCCATCTCCACATTCTGCACCTGTCTGCATGCAGCATGTTCCTGCCACATCCAAGATGGCAGCGGCTGATCCTTCCTATGTATCGGAGGGACCTACCGCCATCTTGGATGTGGCAGGAAGGTGCTGAATGCAGAGGTAATGTACAGAATGTGAAGATGGTTGCAGTGGGTCCCTCCTTAGCTTACTGAACAAAAGGGACAGGATATTTCTAGGTTCCTTTAGTGAATCTGGGTGGTGATGTGATGATCCAGATTATAGCATTGTAAATGTGCACTATGCAATCTCTGTGAGAACCAGAGCACTAGGTCAGTATAGGCTTCAGGCAAGTCTACTCCTTCCGATGCCTTATAAATAATAACAGGTGGCACTAGGACTAAAAATATTCACATTAAGGTGCAACTTTTTTGTTTGCATAAGACAACGCAGATTATCCAATGTTATTTATTTCTTAAAAATATTTTATTCTTAAAATGTTTTTAAAAATTAAATCCAATACAATCATGGCCTATGCATGAAGCATAGGACATGATTAAAGTAATTTCCTAACATCAAATTAAGATCTAAAACTGATAACCAAGAGGCCAATCATCTTTATTGAAATATTTTGACTTACATTATGCATTAGGTCAACCAAAATATGGGATGGTGTCACTGGCGTAGCTATAGCTTTTTCATGGGGGGGGGGTTTGGTTGGCAAAAAATAAAACAAAATACCTACCTACCTAGGCAGGTACTAAAGTACCTAATTGAAATCACTTACCAGTTTCAGTTTTCCTTTTAGCGACCACCACAGGCTTAAAAAAATCACTGATTCGTTTAATTTTTTCATGTACCTTCAGTCACCGGTACCTACACTTTATGCACGATGCACCACACTGCTTTAGCTTTGAATCAATACTAACAATCTTAGAATAATAACGCAAAGAAGGTACAATCCGCGGCACAAAGGTTGAACAAAAATGGCGGTCGTCCGCGCAGGTACATTGTAGAACGCTATACTTACACGTGGCCCCTCTCGCGTCGCACCTCATACCGCATTCGCTTGAGACCCGAAAATTTGTCACTGCGCA
>WWET01001181.1:318797-329248 GCA_011038615.1 Limnodynastes dumerilii
TTTTAGTTAAGGGGCACTTGTGGAATTTATTATTTTTGTGGGGGCACGCGGAGCTTTGTTTTTTTTTGAGGGAGCGGGCACTGTATGTTTTTTGGTAAACTAAATGGGTATGTGTAGGGATTTGGGACAGGGCATGCTGCCGATAGTAGTTCTACAAGCGCTAGCATGCCTTGTCATTCATGGGCATGCTTGTGTCTGTAGTTCTACTACCGACACTATGCCCTGTCGGCCGGGACTTTATTTATTTATTTTTGACACATAGGCTGCGGCGACGGGGCAGGCGGCGGGAAGGGTTTTTTTTTTACTTTGAAAAACAAAAAAAGGCCTTGCACATCCGCATATTTACTCTGAGTAGCACCTTACGTGCTATTCAGAGTGGGCTATAAGAAGCACGGAAGTGCATCCTTGAATAACCCGTAGTCAAATGAGCATCGCACATGTTCGTAACTCTGAATCCGGTCCTGCGTCATGTTTTACAACACCATCCTAGTTATTTGTATAACACCCCTTTTCCTGGTTTGGGTGTATGTATACATTTATATGTGTGATCTGTAATGCAGTGACTCCACCCAAATCTTCTCACTTCTCACTTAAATCACCCAGAGTGACCCGGGATACCCCTTGTACCCACCCAAGACCTCTTCACAAATTTTATAAATACATCCATCCACACTTACATGTGTTGTAAATGATCATGCAAGTATCTTTAAGTAATTAAGTATAATATCATTGATTACCTAACTCTTAATTAACAATAGAATGCTATGTAAACTTACAAGCTAAGTATAGCTGTTTGTATCTACTAGTCTCTAGCAGTGCTGCAATAGATCCTTTCTCTTTGATGCTGCACTTGATGTGCAGGATGCCTTATATCAGTTCTGGCCTCTTTTAAAGCTGTCTAGTCACTCCAAATTTAGGGGCAGAGTTGCACTTCCACCTTTTTTTAGGTGCAAGTGTAGACCTGAGCAATACCATGTTGATTTGCAAGGGGAGGCAGCTTAAAATTGTAAAATCAGAAATAAAATTAGGAGGTGAAGTTTATTAGTTCAACTATAATTTATAGAATAAACATAAAACTATGCAGTTCTATGTGTAAAAGTAATGTATTTTCCCTGCATGCAAATTTTTTAAAATTAATTAACACCCCTCACTTTGAAAAATGGTTTAGCCGAGCTGTACGCTTCCACCTAAAAAAAAGGTGTAAGTGCATCTCTGAATCAGCCCCTTAGATACTAAGCTAAAGATCCATAGAAGAGATATAGCTGAAAACACATTCAATCAATGTAGCACTGGGAATGAATACCTCTATCTTATTAACATAAGTAACAAATTATTCAAATTCAGCATATAACAACAGTTCCTCTTTAAATGAAGATATACAGTTTCTGCAAATACTACTTAAACAGTCTTTCTTATTTCTGTCACATTTGATAAGCTTTTCTTTCTCCCCCAGATCTCATGGTCTATATTCTCTTTGTAACTTTTCACTGTCTCTGTCTGTGTTTATCAATATTGTGCTCTCTTTTCTGTTAGAAGTTCATCCCTTTCTCTCTCTTCTCTCTGACTCTCTCACTTGTTAGTTACTTCACACTTATCCCTGTAACTACTAGCTCCTTTTAAACATTCTTTACTGTCCTCCGGCTCCTCTTGTGCAGGCAGACTCTCTAGACCTGATTCACACTTAAGGAAGCGCAAAGTTCTTAAATATACGCAACTAGTAGCAAGGCAACTCCCTCGGCACGCTCCCGGTTTTCAGGTTCTTAAGCGACTTCCGAATACCATAAGTCTACCTTTTCTTTAAGTTCTTAGGACCTGATTCACATAGAATCTGCGGGTTTTTAGCTGCATATATTTAGGAAGGGATATACTGCGCATGCGTAGTAACTTATATATGCAATCTACTTTGGACTTAGGAACGTGACTGCTGTGAATCACCAATATGTACCTAGGACCTGATTCAGACTTAAGAAGGGTTGTTGAGTACACAAGTATGAGAACACAAACATCGGTAAAAAAAGGACAAAGCGCTAAACACATGAACAGACTGGATACCTGAGAGAACAAGTAGGAGAGTGACAAGTAGAGGTAGGAGAAAATAGGAACACTGTCATAAAACACAGAACTTACCGTGTGGGGGGCCACCAGTCGGCAGCACTCTCTAGCCATGCCCGCGCTTTGTGTTCATGAAGGTGCCACTTTCCATAGTGGCAGCCTCCTGTTCAGTGTCCTGTGTGTCTCTGGTGGTGTCTCGGTGCCAAGCTCCAGTGCATGGGCACCACCATCTTGGATTTGGTTACCTGACTCGCCCAGCCAATTGGATCCAAGCTGTGTTAACCACATGATTAGACTATCCAATCCTGGCCAGAGGCTCCCTATTTAACAGAGTAGCACAGTGTAACCTGTAACAGTGTAACAACTTGTCTTTTCAAGGTGCTGAGCAGTGATGCAGTACCTTAGATAGCCTGTCAAGCCCAGATCTAGTCTGGTCAAGTCCAGTCCAAGTCAGGTCCAGATCCAGTCCTGGTCAAGTTCAGTCCAACCAGTCAGTGATAAACACAGCATAAGGATCAGGAAATAACGACCCACACCTTGCTCTGGGAGGAAGAGATATATAAAGCCAGAGTACAGGGATAGAAGATAAGCGTACATGAGCTTATAATTGGTCCAATATGAGTCCAACAGCAGCCCATTAGTGCAAGTCATGATAATGTCCACAAAATAATAACTAGTCCAGGTTTTACCACTATAGGCAAAACAGGAAACACCAGCCTGAGATGTAACACATACACTCAACAACTTTATGTCAACGGTGTATAAATATTGCTAAACTTAACTTTAACCTTCCCCTTACCACAGCTTAACCACCCCCTCACTGCAGTTTAACAACCACCCTCCCACTGCAGCCTAACCCTACTAACAACCCCTTAATAGTATACTATCCCTAACTCTACCCTAATCCTAGAATGAACAGTAGAAATAACATTTAGTATAATACTAACAGTTCCGTGTCAAGTCGCAGAATGTTGAGCAGGGTTACTCATCGAGTTCCAATGTATCGAACAAGTGTCAGTTGAAAAGTCATCTATCCATCTTTTTAGTACATGGAACAAAAATTTATTTATTAAGGAACTTTAATCACAGATTAGCACAAATTACTGAATCCAGACCTCAGCACACTCGTGCAGGGGTCTGGCAGTATGAATGAGAGAGGGGAGTGAACTTCCCCGTCACTCCTCTCTCTTGTGCGGGCTTTATGGCAGTTGCGCTGCCATAAGTCTGCCTTAAGTGCAGTGTGCAGATCAGTGGTCCATACGACCTCTGATCTGCTCATAAATGTTAAAACTCACCTCTACTGTACAATTGAAATGCTTCCCAAAGTACGCAAAATCTAACTTAGTTCCGTACGATAGAAGTTATGTGCGTAAATTGCAGGTAAGATCTGAAGGGCATATGCACCACTCAAAACACCAGTGGGGTGGCAGATGCAAGTCTGGATCCGGCCCAAAATATTTAAAGCTACAAAATATATACAATACAGTAAAAGTAAAATAATGCAATTAGTTAAGCCACAAACACAATTATATAGTTTAATATCAGTACTAGCAGCCTATTATAATATATACTTTTAAATGCCTATAACATTACCATTTTTTATAAATGAATAAAGGATTTGTCAGATAGCATAGTAGTACTAATAGTCACATAGTGTTCCCTAGGTTAAAGCAGAAGCCTAATATCTAGAAATAGGTCCTCCCACATGTTCTTCATTCCGGTACAAAATGCTTTGTTTCTGTGTCCCATTTAGGGGTCTATTTACAAACTTCATTTTCATGTAATAATGCCCATTTTCATATGAAAATGGGCATTATCACATGAAAATTAATGTGTTAATATTTACAAACCAAGGATCACCATGGAAAACAGCAGTTTCCATGATGATCCATTTAAACATTGGGGCTCTCCACCAGCCCGTTCTTTTTATAGCGGGCCCGCGGTTCGTAGTATTTATGAAATGTTGGAGCAGAGTTTTACACTCCGCTCCCGGCTGAACACTAACGTCAGCTCAGGCTGGCGTTAGTGCAATTATCCCAGCGATGTCCCCATATTTCCCCCTTTTCCTTCCCCTAATTATTTATTTATTTATTAACAGGTTTTTATATAGTGCCCACAGATGATGTAGCGCTTAGGGGGAGTAAAAGGGGGGCATGTATTGAAAATACATTCAAATATTTAGAACTGTTAAAAAAATTAAGAAAAAAGCTAAACTTACCTGTCTGGGAGACGCGTCCGACTCTAAAGATGTCAGAGTCCCGATATGAAGGCACTGTGCATGTGCAGTGTTTTTCATGCCGGGACTTGAAATTTTCTGCATGGTAGTCTCTGCGCATGCGCAGGAAACCCTCATACGAAGTATGAATGAAGTCTCCTGCAATGACCACAGAGATCATCGCGGGATCTAGCCAGAGGGGTGAGTATTAGTAAATTTAAATGCATGAAGCTGCCAGGCTCACTGCGAGCCAAAGCGAGGTTGGAACAGCTTCATTCATTTAAAAACGTTAAGGTAAGTAAATAGTCCCCATTATTACCGTAACTATTGCAGTAACCAGGAGAATGCAACAGTAAATTAGGTAGAAACCTCAATAAGAGAATATTTTGTGTTTGTTCAAAGGGATCTGGTTAGATTGTCTAATGGTAAACACTGTTTCACAGTGATTGCCCCAATCTAGTATTATTGCCACTTTGCCATATTGCTGTCCTAGCACCTAGTATAGCAAGAACAGATCCAGAGAAAAAATGTTGTTATCTTAATAAAAAAGAAAAAAATATAATCATTTTATTTATTTGGTGGGCTCTGTTGAAATAACAATGAACGGCAACCTCTAAATATAAAATGTATCAAATTTATTAAACCACAAATGTAGTAATATACATAAAAATAAATAAATTCAGTGTTAAGATTAGACCGGACTTATGGATATTATAATTATTTAATGATCCGTGACTTCAGGTCCTCGGTATACGTAATATATGTTTGAGTCTTATTAGAATAATATTTAGGCACTGAAAGTTGTAATTTTACTCACTGCTGATGTCCTCAAAAATTTTTTGATCACACACAGCACGATGGTAACAGACCGTTTGCCGGGGTTCAGGAGTCCGTCCCCCCACGTGGTGAACGCCAGGAGACCGCTAATCCACTTTTCCGTCAGGTTAGTGCATCTATTGTCTCGATCGATGGTTCCTAGGCAGATAGACGTCTAGGTAATAGAGTCGCAAGTGCCAAAATGAATCTGGACTCTAGGTGGCCACCTTCTAAACGCTCTACTATGTAGTAAAAGCGTGAAGTACCGGGACAATTTTCCTTTGAGATTAGAATTAAAGGTGAGTGATAGGTCACAATGTCCAAAGCTCCAGTCGTAAATAAGTTACTGACGCGTTTCGTAATGACTTTTTCAAAGTAAATGACAAGTAGAGAGGTTGCCGTCTATATAAGGAAAATAATCACCTGTACGGTAATTAATTGGGTTGCTGAAATTAACTCATATGATACTGAATTCAATTATGACCTATATATTGAGATTGCCATTCTTTTTACCTATATACTCTAATTTAAATTCACATCAAGCAATATTACAGTTATTTCGTGTTCATTATAATCACATTTATTTACTAGAGGGATTATTAGTTATTTGTAATAATTACCAGCATGCGCAGGACATTCTTCATATGAAGTATGAATGAAGTCTCCTGCAATGACAACAGAGATCATCGCGGGACCTAGCCAGAGGGGTGAGTATTAGTAAATTTAAATGCATGAATCTGCCAGGCTCACTGCGAGCCAAAGCGAGGTTGGAACAGCTTCATTCATTTAAAAACGTAAAGGTAAGTAAATAGTCCTATTATTACCGTAACTATTGCAGTAACCAGGAGAATGCAACAGTAAATTAAGTAGAAACCTCAATAAGAGAATATTTTGTGTTTGTTCAAAGGGGTCTGGTTAGATTGTCTGTTAAACACTGTTTCACAGTGATTGCCCCAATCTAGTATTATTGCCAATATTCCATATTGCTGTCCTAGCACCTAGTATAGCAAGAACAGATCCAGGGAAATTTTTTTTTTTTTTTTTTTTTTTTTAATGATAACTAGGATTGGAAAACTCTTACTTTTTGCATCACACAGAAGGCTGTATCCATAGGGGATTCGATATCAGACACGGTGCCAGCGTAAGGCATGGACGCGGTGCCAGTGTAAGGCATGGTTGCCGACTCTCCCGGAATATCCGGGAGGCTCCCGAAACTTGGGCAGGAAGCCCCACCAGCCATCAATTACTATACTAATCCCTAGCGTTACTAGGGATGTGCGGGGCTTGATGATGTCATCAAGCCCCGTCCATCCCCTGAAACGCTGGAGATTACAGGAGTGATTGACAGGGGGAGGGGCTCAATGACGAGATTTGCATAAATTGTGTCATTAAGCCCCGCCCCTTGCAGAAATCCGTGGCTTTCCTCTGGGTCCTCCCGGAGGGAAGCTCTAAAAAGTCGGCAACCCTGGCGTAAGACTGTTTAATGCAATAGGCCCTGATTCAGAGTTTGGGAGTAAGGGCAAAACAGGTGCAAGTGTACAGCTCAGCTAAACCATTTTGCAAAGTAAGGGGGGTCTAATTAAGTTTAAATCTTTTGCGTGCAGGGAAAATACGTTTGCACAACACAAATACTGCATAGCTTTATGTTTAATCTACAAAACAGAATTCAGCTAAGAAACTTCACCTCTCAATTCTAATTCTGCTTTCAGAAATTAAATTAGCCTCCTCTTGCAGTTCATGATGGCATTGCTCAGGTCTCTAAAAAGGAGCAAGTGCAGCTCTGAATTTGCTCAAAAGTCTGTAGCCTGGTCAGGAAACATAATCATCCAACATATTAAGTAATAGAAACAAACTGCACTGTCACTGATTACTGAGGTCCAGAGAAAAAAGTATCTAAAATCAGGGCATCCGCAACAATAACCATTGACATTTAGAGTTATATACAGCAGAGACTGGTTTAAGTTTTACATATAGCAGAATATTTTTGGAAGTTAAAGCTCATGAGCTTTCTGACTGATACAATATGTATTAAATCGATAGCATTACCCTGCAATGCAGGATCTTAAATTGGGATCTATCCCACATATTTATCCCCTTATGTAGTATGAGAAGCAAGTGATATGGGAATGCCATGTCTTCCCAGCTGTCCTGTGTGAAATTACTTCCATCTGTTTAGCAGGTGAAGAATGAATGAATTTTAAAAAGTCAATTATAAGATAGGTTAGCAGGTGTGTTTTGGGTTCACACATTTCAGACTTCCTGTCATTACAACAGTGGTGTTTACTGTATATGTAATGTATAATAGATCATTATATTTCAACTCCTGTTCTCAAGGGCACCTGTAGTGTTAGAATATTGTTAGTTCAGTACTATTTATATTCATTCTATTCTATTTAGGACTATGCTTGAATGTATGGTTTGAATTAGCAAAGAGCCTAAATAAGTAAAATATGTTTCAGTATAAAGCATGTTACAATCAAATAATTGAATAATTTGTTAAATGGTAATAATATCTAGATGTATTTGGTCATCAATAAATTTACATTATTCATATATAAGTAATGAATAGCTATTTCTTTGTGGTTTGTCTTATCCTGTTGGTAGGGTTAAAACCTTCTCTTGTTAATACTACAGACAAGATACCGGGTTTAATTTTTTTGTTCTTTTCTTTTTGGTTGTTTTTTTTTTAATTGGAATTGTGTGATTAAAAGGATAAAAGTAAGGATGATTATTATATTTTCTAATTATTCATTCTGGTCTGGTTAAATTATTTCACCAATATACCTTGCATGTTTTAGGATACTGGTAGTGGGTCACATTAAGGGCTAGAATTACTAAATTTCTCAAAAGGAAAAATGAAGATGTTGACCATAGCAACCAATCAGATTCTAGCTTTCACTTTCCTATTAAATACTAGAGAATTTCAGCTAGAAGCTGATCGGTTGCCATAAAATATGAGACGGTGTCAAGGAAAATTTGCTCTCAACTCTGAATCAGTCGCAAACCTGAATCAGAAATACAGTATTTCAGGGCCAGCAGTCTCCGGTCTGCAGGGGTATGAGGGGCAGTTCAGCATTCATCCCCCCTGCTCCCTTCTGCAGCGCATGGCTAAAAGGAGGTTCCTGCTATTAGCCACAGTGGCAGCTACACAGAGCAGCTGACAGCAAACCCCCTTTCAGCTAGTGTGGTTTACTATCAGCTGTTCTGTGTTCTGTACACCAGCTGAGAGCAGGAACTTTCTACATGTAAATAATGCTGCAGTGCCATTAAGTCACGCCAGCATCACTAGGAAGGAGACAGCGCGCACCATGGAGGAAGAAAACACATCAAAGGTAAGTGAAGAAAAGCACACGAATGGGGATCTGCAGAGACATGAATGGGTAATACTGGGGGCTGGAGAGATATACTTAAAAACGGGTAGCCCTATCTTTTATTAAAGCACTATTTGGGGCATAGACATGGCACAGCGGGCCCTGGATGGCAGGTGCTTGTGGTTCTCCAAGCACCAGCATGCCCAAGCATCATGGGCATGCTGGTGCTTGTAGCACTACAGTCATCAGCATGCCCTATTTTGACTATGTTTTATTTAATTTTTTAATTATTACTTTATATACATTAAAATGGTAGCGCAGCTCTGGATCAGCCCCTATGTGTCAGCACATACATAAAAAGGCGGTTTAGTTCACAATATAGCTATAATGGGTTAAGCTCACCTGCCCAGCATCAGGGCACCTCCTGTAGATGAGTATCTATCATTTGCTATATGTGTAATCAGGAGGTCTGTATTAAGACACCCCTGTCAATTGAACAGTGTGCAGTGGCCATGTTGGGGAGGGGTCAGGCTCCCAAAGTGAAACTAGTATCGGTAACAAAAAAACCTCAGGCTGTGCTTCTAATTCAATATATGAAATGTGCAAGTGTGTAAATGGAGAGGTGCAGCCAAGGACGAAAATGACCACTGTGTAACTACAAGGAACAAAAGAGAGATGTCCGGCGCTCCATACAAACATTTTATAACACTACTGGTCTAAAACCTGTCATAAAAATGGGAAAAATATTTCCCATTCATTTCTCTCCTCTTTCAGCCATTTCCTATTCATGTCATGTCATATTCATGTCATTCCAGCTCCCAGTATCCCCATCATGTGTCTCCAGCTCCCCAGTATCTCTCATCATATGGATCCAGCTCTCCAGTATTCCCCATTCATAAAGCTCCAGCGCCCAGTAATTCCCCATCCAGCCTCTCATTTATACCTTACTTATCTTTGATGCCTTCCATCCGTGTCTCTCCTTTGCAGTGCGCACCATCTTCCAGCTCTTCTGTGTGACACTGGCCGTAAAGCAATCTGTTTCCTGCTGTCGGCTGATACAGCAGTTATACAGGACAGCTGACCTACCATGTGTTCCAGCCCCCCAGTATTCTCAAGATGGCGGTGACAAGTCCCTCCTTTGATACCTAGCAACAGCCTTTCCACCCAAACAATGCTCAGATTGACTGAAACTCCATCCTTCCTTGCCATAACTCATTAGTTTTATGCTAATTACATTGTATTTTATCAGTTTAATTGCCTTTTTTTACATAAGTAATTGTCATGATTCACAGTTTAAAAAAAATATATTTCTGAATTTGTCCTACACGATGAGCCTGATCCAGAACTACGCCGGCTGCTGTATGTTTAGCCGATCTGCGCAAGCGCCAGCAGATGTTGCCGAGCGTGGTTAGGGAATTTCTGTAATCAGGATCTGGTGTCCCAAACTGTAGCGTAGTTACAGTTGAAAGGTCGTTCCTAGATTATGAGCACCGTGACTACACTACAGTTAGGGAAGGTAGGAGGGGGGAGGCAGGTAAATGAGGCAGGGAGGGCCGGGTTTTTAAGTTACGCTGACCGTCTGAAGTTAGAATAGCCTTCAGTCGACGTAACAGAGTGTAACTACGGTAGGACAGGGGGAGTGCATAGATGTTACGCTGTGTACCTATTTTCTGATCATATTAGAGACATGACATGACAACAGCACAATGTTTAAGGGAAATGAAAGAAGAAGGTAAGAGGGCTATATATATATATATATATATATATATCATATTTTCAGGATAAGTTAGACATTTATTTGGCAGAGGGGTATGAATATCACTCTCCCCCCTTTTCCTGCTCCATTTGCTCTACCCATCCTATGGGTTTAATCCACACTGAGACGTAAACCAAATAGGGAGGACTGGATTGGCCAATGACTCTCATTGTCATCACATACTATTATTCTATAGCGCAGCCTTTCTCTGCATAATTTCAGACTGTACAGAAGCAGAAGTGCATGCAATTGCAATGTTTCAGACCCAACCACACCCCCCCCCCCTTGCGTTAACAGAAAC
>WWET01001181.1:342953-356323 GCA_011038615.1 Limnodynastes dumerilii
CCCCCCCCTGAATAATTTTGTGTCCTTCTCCCATCATGTGTCTCCAGCCCCTCTCCAGTATCCCCATCTTGTGCCTGCAGCCCCCCTAAAACTACCATCATGTGTCATCAGCCCCCCCAGTACTATTATAATGTGCCTCCAGCCCCCTCCAGTACTCATATAATGTGCCTCCAGACCTCTCCAGTACTCTTATCATGTGTCACCAGCCCCCCCCTTCCCCTCCCCCACAGGATTCCCATAACGTGATACCAGCCCCCAAATTATTATTATACTTACCTGAGTCTTCAGGAAGTTCCTGTATAAGTGCCTGAGGCAGTTGACATAAGCCGCTCTATGTAACTGCCACTGTAGCTCATGCAGGAACCTCCTGTATGAGCTTCCTGCCAGTCTCCATCTATGGCAGCGGGGAATAGCAGGTGGAGAGGAGCACCTCTCTGGCTTGGCGCCCCCCTTCCTCACTTACCCCACTTCAAACACACTATTTGTATTTATTTCAATATACTAGTTAAGAAGTTAATATATAGATCAGTACAAAACGTGTCATGTTAAACGACTTAAGCTGGCCATACACTAGGACGATTATTGGTCCCAGCAGGGGGTGAGCCGCTAGGGAAATGTCCTGTTATCGGCACTATACACCTCCTCTGCTGGAACCGATAATCCTAGCAGAAGAGGGGAGGGGGGGGGCAGCGCTCTCTATGGAGCTGCTGCAGAGCTATGTACAAAGCTGCTTTGACAGCTTGGAAGTATACCTTCAAAGCTGTCAGAGCAGCATAGTGCATAGATCTGCAGCAGTTTCTATTGCAGGGAGTAGTACAGACAGGGTTCAGCCAAAACCACGCTTCACACAGTGCGGGTTCGCCTGGTCGCTCTCTGTACTATTCCCTGCAATAGACGCTGCTGCAGATCTATGCACTATACTGCTCTGACAGCTTTAAAGGTATACTTCCAAGCTGTCAAAGCAGCTTTGTACATAGATCTGCAGCAGCGTCTATTACAGGGAATTAAATCAAACATGTATAAAAATCCAATAATTGTACCAGAGCGTTTCTGGTGCGTTTATTGGACGTTTTAAAAATTGATCTTGCCCATTAATTAGAGCGATTTTTGGCCCGATCACCCAATAATTGGGTGTTTGGGTCAATAATCGCTCTAGTGTATGGCCAGCTTGAGAGGTGTTAGCATTCTTTTTCTATCTGTTTTAAGTCTAACCTGCATCACTAAAATAGAACTAACGTGCACATTTTTCCGTTGCTTCCTTTGAATATCATTGATAACGTTGGACTGTATCCAGACTTCCACAAATCAGACGTTTTACGTGAGGATGGTGCAAAAGGAGTCAGAAAATGTAGGTCTGTATGAGCAAGGAGAATGGCCTCCACTTGCTTGCTCTGAAGCCTGGATCCAGATGGTCCTTGCTTTTTATGTTTATACAGAATAACATTTCTGTGCTCCCAAAATGTAATTATATCATTCATTATAAACACATATTCTTAGCAAGTCCAAACTTCACCTAGCTGTAATTTTAAGGTGCATTGTTGTGTATGGAGGACAAGAAAAAGAAATCTTTCTGTGTAACATGAGTCACTGAACAGGACAAAGGGATGAGGGTAATGTTATTACGCAATTACAAATAGGTTCACTGAAGCACAGAATGATAAAGTGATTCACATATGTCATTAAACAAGGTGAAGTCCTGAACCTTCATCCCAATGTCAACTCATCTTTCTAAACTAATGTATCAGATGACAGTTGGGTGCTGGAGAAAAAAAAGAGATTTTTGGTCATTTTAAATTATGTAATTACAGCAGCAAACATGATCACTATAACTGTATAGTGTCTCATTTTTTTTTGTTTAAACTAATGAGATTTAAAATAATCCACAGAATTTTTAGAATCAAATATTGGTACATTTTGTTTTATACAGGAAGATATTTATATGAAGCAAACATAAATTGGATTACATCTTGCTACTAGTTTAATGTTTCATGTCCTGCCCTATGACTTTTCAGCCAATTGCATCATATGTTCTGGTTTATTGGATCTTGATAAGTTCTGTGCAAATATGGGTGTGGGTATCACTCTAAATCAGGTTGCCATTGAGGGTTATCATTGGGGTGTTGCAGCCTGCTAGGAGCCTGTAGCCCAGTCTGTCCCCACCATTAGGGGATCCAGTGAACACCAGACTCTTAGTTATACTTGGAATCTTGGTGGACCACCTTCATAACACCTTTTGGTCTTAACACCCTTGGTCTTTTTTTTTCTTAAGTGTCTTCTGAGCAAGCAAAGGATTTCACTTATTCCCCAGACCCCTCTATCTCAGTTAATTAATTTGCCTGTAAAGTTTTGTATTTTCTCACCGTGTCTGCTTGGGTTTCCTCCCTCATTCCAAAAACATGCTGGTAGGTTAATTGGCTGCTTGTATGTATGTGTTAGGGACGTTAGTATGTAGCACCAATGGGGCAGGGACGGATGTGAATGTGAAATAAAGCACTATGTAATCTGATAGCGCTATATAAAAACCTGCTAATAAATAAATAATAAATATATAAATAAAATAATAAGTTAACATTAAAAATTTTATAAATAAATAAAATAAATGATATAAATCTATAATATTTTATTATAATATACTGAAATGAACTGTGGGAATGTTAGCTACCTTGAAACGCCAATGTCTTCCTCGTCTTCATGTTGTCTTGTATTTTTCATTGTGTATTGTGAAGGTTATATAAACTAATTGAAAATCATACAAAAAAAATCTTTCTTTTGATATAGATAAAACATTGTTTTGAAATTGCAATGTAAAGTGCAAATATAAATACGTACATATGCCTTGTCCTTAATATCCAGAGTGCATGAACAGAAAGCTTTTAAGCAACCTTATCCATAGCTTTACACAACTGACAGATGATTCCTGAAAGTTGATGTTACAATATGGTGCTGGTCATGCAACAGTGACTTTGCTACAGCAGAAAATGAATAAGTCAATTCCCTATTCCATTATCTTTGCTCTAAATCCAGTCCCTATGTGGGTATATAGATGGACAAGTACATGTCACCTCTGAATAATTGGCAGCCTTATTACTCAAGCATAGCATTGTGCTTCCAAAAGTTCCACATTTTATTTATTTCCAGGTAGAAACTACAATTTCGTGGATATCTTAAAATAACACTTTAAGTTATGTTTCTAATTGAATGGACAAAATGTGCTGACTGCAAAGTGCGAAACAGGTCATTTTTACTGTGATAGGCTGCAGAAGTGAAATCTGGGAGGGTTAAAGAAAATTCAATAAAATGAATAAGCAAAATACAATGTAAATAAATATTGAAGAGAAAATATAAAGTAAATAAATCAATCAAGCATGCTATACTTCCAATTAATGAAAAGTTCCCTGTCTTAATTTCAGTGTCTTTCTCACCCATTAAGAAACCCAGGAGCCCCTTAAGGATTAATAGTCGTTGTTAAAGTAACACCCATGAGTTCTGCACAACACATGTCTGTAAAAACATGGCACCCAGCCAGTCTTGTGGTTTATTGATTTAATTAGTAGAACTATGCACTGGAGCTCCATATTTATTTCTGAGAAGGGGAATTAAAGGTAATAAATTCAAGCTGTGTTGCTTTTTTCTATGTTTTTATTTTTTCAAATAACATGGATTGATTTTAATAACGTGTCATTAATAGCTAACATTGTTATGTGCAAATAAGTAATGAACAAATATTTGAGCTAAACTGCCCCTGTCTGACAATACAGCACATATTTGTATTATGAGAAATAAAGCTATTACTTTTCAAGTGGAAAAAAAAAGTTTTCAATTGTGTTTAGGTAAAGCTGAACTGGCCGTAGAAGGATGCATTGTTTCTGTGATGTCAGTTAAGGGGACTGTACCGCCGTCCATCACAGTCATACTGCTATAATTATGTTTATATGATGTGTGGGGCATATGGTCCCATGCGGCATTGTTATTTCTTGATTGTGATGCTTTACTGCACCATAATATTCAGTTTGTTACTTAATGTTTCAATAAATAGTTTACATTTTTTATTTTTTTACAGTTAAAATTCCATCCCACAGATGATCATCTGACCTACAGTAACTGGAAATTCCCAGTTCCTGGCTTCCCACCCCTGTTAGAAAACCAGTGCAGTGACTTGTATTGCATATGCTGTATCTTCTCACAGACAGGGTAAAGGAGTAGAAAATATCTCAGGCAGAATATCCATTACCATACCCTCCAATTGTACCTATTTAGCAGGCACAGTACCTTTTTGTAATGGTCTGTAGTGGCTAAAAGGGCTCATGTACTCGATTCTGACCCAGCAGTTACCTCCCTCCTACACTCACCTCTCAGTCCTACAGCATCTGATCACTATAACAAAGCTGCAGGGACAGACTCCTACAGCTCTGCTGAATGACAAGACCCTCTAATGTGAGTTCTTAGCTCATATGATAAGGTGTAAAATGAGAGTTCATACCTTATCATACTTGCAAATGAGAGCAGATTAAAGCTATGCCCCTTCAAAAACACGCCCCCCATGTGTACAGATTTTCCATAAAAAAAATGTTGGAGGGCATGCATTACTCTTAAGCTGGCCATACACTACCATAATTAAAGATCCCAGCAAGAGGTTACCCTATAAATAGAACAATTTCAAACCAGGGAAAGGTCCCGATATTGGCGCCATACACCTCTCCTGCTGGGACTGATAATCCTGGCAGAAGAGGGAGGCCCTTGTTCAGTTTAGATTGGCTCTGCTGAAAATGTTGTGTGCTAAGCATGTCAAAAGATATAGAAGGGGAGACAAGGACCCAGCTGGCCCCCCTCAAACCGGCACTTATATTAGGGGGACGAGGACCATCTTGCCCCCCCTCTAAAACCGGCACTTATGTAAGGGGGGATGAGGGCCCAGCTCGCCCACCCTCTAAAACTGGCACTTATGTAACAGGGGGATGAGAGCCCAGCTTGCCCCCCCCCTCTAAAACCAGCAATTTGATATCCTGTGAAAAATAGCAGCTTCCCAAGCAGAATCAATGTTCATGCTGTTTAATAAAACGATGATACAATAATAAATTCTCTAATTTGTCGGTGTTATGGAATTTCTGAATACTTTATCAGTTGAATGTTGTTATACTCCGTGGGTTTGGAAACATAGGAGAGAAGACAAACAAAAATCTCCCTGTGTAGTGGTCCAACAAATTTGGAGTAATAAGTAAGAGGAAATTTACTCACATTTAAGCCACTTGGTCTTAATGCATATTATTAAAGTTTTTGTTCCAATGGTTGGTCTCTAAATGCCAGATTTACTAAAGTCGATTTGTGTATAATTGCCATAGATCCCACGAACTCTGTGGCGATTATTCAATTGCAAAATTTACTAAAGATAAAATCGTGGGACTTTTGCCTTTTTAAAAATCACCATGACAAACATCACCATGGCGATTTTTTCAATGATGGACATAGCGTTGCTTAGTAAAATCACGGGCTAGTTGCTATGAAAAAGTGCCATTTCTAAGCGCCTGCTGTGTGTGTCACTTTCATAAAAAGTGCCACACACTTTGGCCACAAAACACATGTGTTTTGACACAGCAAAATGTATTACGCAGCATGCTAAGAACCCTTAGCATGCAGACACCAATTATACTAGAAGGCACAGCATGGCCATGTGTTTCAGGCCATGCTGTGCCTTATAGCACTCTAAGCATCAGCATGGCAAGGGTTAATTCATGCTGCGCAATGAACAATATCTGCAAATAGTATGATTTACTATATGAATATCATTATGAGAAAAAACATATGTACACGTATAACTGCTACATTACACAACATAGTTTACTCTTTAATATTCTAGCCCCGTTAGAATAGATGTTAATTAATGTGCCCTGTTGGAATGTATTTTAACTTCTCTGTCCCCGTAATAATGCTGTAAAATATATTAGCCTCTTATGAATGAATAAATATGCATTTGTCCCCGTAATATTACTGCAAAATGGCTGAGCGTCGTAAGATCCGTTACATTGTAAAATATTACCAGTTGCCCCGATACATTGTTAAAATAATATGTATCCTCAATACAAAGCTATAAATATATTTAGGTTGAAATAGCAGGCATTCACTATTAAAATTGTAGATATATAGATGCAGCATATTAAATATAAATGTCTGTCCCATTGGAAAAATATTTAATAAATGTAAGTACTCACGTTTTAGAAGTCAACTTTCTTTGGTGACTTAATTGAAGAAATGGGCATGTTGCTTGAAGTTTCCTTCTTCTTGTCCGGAGGGAAGCTGCTGGTCGGTCCATCTCCTTTGGGGTTCCGTAGCTAATAAGCTTTTGGTCACTAGAGGACCCCTTATATAGTCTCTATGATGTCATAGAGACTATATAAGGGGGGCATCTAATGACAGTAATTCTCTCAGTGAGAAATGCCTGAAATTCTGAACGCAAAAGAAAACTGTCTGATAGCGACCATGCTACCACAAACTAAAAAAAAACAGTAATTATCCAAGGGGGATGAGGACCCAGTTGCCCACACCCCCCCCCCCCCCCCATAAACCAAACCCTACAATAAGGGAAAACCAACACTTATGTAAGGGGGGGAAATGAAAAATAATTTATAATTTCTGGTATCGAATTTATTCTGAAAAATTATTATTTTTGGTGTATGAATGACTTATACATACAACAAGAAGGAACTGCCATGGGCACTACATTTGCTCTGTCATATGCCAATTTATTCATGGCATGGTGGGAGGAACAATGGGTATATACCCATCCTCTTGCAAAGAAGCAACTAATAGAGTTCTATAGATATATTGACGATATACTTTTCATATGGGAAGGAGATGTGAACTCCTTAGAAACATTTTGCACCCATCTGAACAATAGTAACACACATGGGAAACTGAGTTTTAGTACGAATTATCAAAAAGTAGAATTGCTGGACCTCAAGATTAGTAATGGAGTAAATTGAGTCATCACTGAAACCTCTAGAAAACTGACAAATATAAACCCTTTCATCTCTAGAGACAGCCAACATCATCTGAAATGGTTAAAATCAGTCCCTATAAGAAGGAATTATACTAAAAAAAGAAACCTTTCTAGAACAAGGAGAATATTTGAAAGTTCAGTTTTTTAAGAAAGGGATATGAAGAAGAAAAGATAAATCAAGCCTTTTAAAAAGCAGAAAATATAAATAGGAAGAAATTATTGAAAGAAAAAAAGAGGAACCAAAAGAAAATGAAAAAGAAACTATTAGATTTGTCACACAACTCAACAAAGACTATAGAGAAATGGAAGAAATTGTAAGGCAGTTCTCTCAAAAAAACCTGTGTTCACATATGGAAGATCTAAAAACATCAGAAACCTTATGGTAAGTAGTGTCACTTCAATAACCGATAAGAAGGGAATGATCCAAAGTAAGGATTTTCATACATAGAAAATAGAAAAACTGACTTTATAGCCACTGCTACCACCCAAGTAAAGAAGATATATGAAATTCAACGTTTGTTATGGTACCCCAGGTTTACCTTGGCAGAGAACTGGGGTGACCAGAGAGTACGAGAGAGAAGGGAGAGCAACTCACCAGGGTGTAGAGCCTGAAGTCGGACTGAGTGTTCCCTAGAGCCCCCGATGGTGGGGATAGACTGGAGGTGGTGGGAACCCGTCAGGATACGGCCCTATAGAGAATGCTCGGGAGAGGAATGGTTAGTAAAGGCAGGATCAAGAGGGAATGGGAGATAGAGAAGGGATTAGAGGGTAAAGAAGTACCAGAAGGAACTGGACTAAACTAACAAGACAGACTGGGAGATACTCTCACACACTCAGACAGCAAAATCCCAGAGGGATACAAACACAATCAAAACAAGGAAAGTGGAGGATAATGACAATGAGGTAAATACAATAAGGTAGAGAGCAGGGAGGTCAGACAATAGGTAACAATAAGGAACTAGGTAGGCAAAATATGGGACACTCAATAATCAGAGGAAAATACAAGAAGAGAGGCACTAGGCAAGAGAGCAGGCTAAAGCACACAAGATACTATAACCGGCGCCTGCTACAGCCATCAGAGACCCTTTTAAAGGCCCCAGGAACCAATCAAGCAGTGGTGAAGAACGCACCATAGATGATGATAGGCTGGCATCAGGGCGCTAGGCAACGTCCCGATGCCAACCAAACAGCCGGGGAGAATGTGCGTCGGGTATCCTAGGCAACGAGCGTTCCGGAGCGGGGAGGTGTGGCGTACAACAGCGAGGCCTGCACAACGGAGGGAGCACAGTGCCAGAGGAACCGGAGGGGAGAGACTGCAGCCCTGTCATGACTCCAAGAGAAGGTAAGGCACCAGACAGAAGGGAAGCAGAAGGTAAGTGAGTAGCAAGATGGCTCTGCGTTGTAACAACGTCATCACGTGTGACTCTAGAAACTGTATCTATTTAATTGAATGTTCTTGTCGCCTTCAATATATTGGCAGAACATCCCAAAAACTTTAAGAAAGATGAGGGGAACATATTAGAAATATTAGAAAAGGTTCTATGACCCACCCCCTATCTATACTTTTTAAAAATGTACACAACAGTGATGTGAAACATATCAAAAGAATATTGGGAATAAAAAAGTGAACAACAATTGGAGGTGCAACAATATTAAAGAATCCCTTGCAAGAAAAGAAATGGAATTCATTTTCATGTGTGACACTCTTACTCCAAAAGGCCTTAATTCTGCTTTTGAATTAAAGTAGTTTTTAACCTAAGAGTTCCCCAATGACAGTTTTGATTTCTTATCTCTGATGGACTCATAGTGTTTCTTTTGGCTTTTAAATATTCTTAATTTTTTTACTTACAATTTTATTCTGGAGATTTTACTGTTCTATCGGCCCTTCTGGAGTCTCTCAATATCTCTCTTTTTTTTATTGCACTTTAATATGAAGATGTGTTCATGGTCATAATATAATCTACCTTTAAGCACTACTCTACTCTTATTGATCACCCACCTAAAGATTCAAGACCGTATTCATAGATCCATTTTCATGTGGAGTTGCGTGCGTATTGTTAGGTACGGTTTAACTGCGCATACGTAGTAACTTTATTTACGTAAGTTACGTAGAACATACGCACGTAAGTGCTTTAGGCATGGAGATGTGAATCGCACTTGGGGACATACGTACGGAGGGGCAGGGTTGAAAAGTTGCCTAAAAGAGGGTGGGGGGAGGCAATTAAATTAGTCTTTGAAGGCGTGGTTACATAGAATCGCACATATGGCATACATATACACACATAAGTACACACGTAAAGTTAGACGTGCTCTATGGAGGCATAAGTCTACGATTACATGGCCATCAGAGGGGAGTGTCATGGGTGTTGGTGGGAGTGGGTCTTGCTACGTGTGTGCATATAATTGCATACGAAATAAAAACGGATCTGTGGATACGGCCCTTAATCTCTTAGTAGATACACTTTGGTTTGCACTTCACATTCAAACTTTCCTCTCCATATAGTTTGCTCTTGTGATCTCTGAGTGCCCCTGCTCCAGTTAACCATTGCCTCTCTCCTTGTGTTTTCTTATTACCCAGTGTTTCCTTCTGACCCTGTCTAGCCCATTCCTCTGGTTGTGACTGTGTGGCACCCCTTTGGTGTCTCCTCTGTGAGTGTGTGTTCGTGCCATAGTTCGTCCTGTCTGTCTCTCTGTGTTGTTTGTCAGAGCCAGTCCCTTCTAGCTCTCTTTTCTTGTTACAGCTTTCAGTTTCCCCCCACTTTCTCTCTACTGCCTCCTTCCGCCTTTGCTTCCGTTTCTTCTCTGGGTGTCGCCTCTGGGGGCCGCAACCTGCTAGGTGTCCTGCAGCCCAGCCTATCCCCACCATTAGGGGCTCTAGTGAATACCAGGCACTAGTTAGACTCTGCACCCCGGTTGAGGCAGCTGTTCTTTGTAACACTCATTTGTCCTATCACTTAGACACTCTAATCTATCTAAGTATTTACACTGGATTCATGCATTTTTCTTCTTAAACACTCTCTCTAGGACCCAGTTTCCTACTTTTAGTATTTCAAGTAACATAAACAGTGCATGTTAGCCTCTGACATGTGCATTATATCACATATGTCAATCATGAATACAGCTGTGCACCTGCCAGGAGAACTAGCAAACATGCGCTGTTACAGATACTTGAGGATGGGGTTGAGAACCCCAGCATTATTTTCTGTATGAAAAATCAGGAGACCTGACACTTGGAAGAGCAATATGAAGAATATGTACTGTGGCCCTCCTGTGCCTGCTATGGATGTATCTCAAATTCTCCCACAGGAGGGCATTCTCAGACAGACCAACCAGAGAGAGACGATGCAGCATAGAGATATAGCAACGACCGATGTATTGACTAAGTGGTGGACTATTATAAACAGCAATACAACATAGAGCTGACAGATTTATCCAGCCCATGATGGTCAGCATGCTGAAGTTGCAGGATAAGGAGTCATGTGCCTCGTGTTGTCCACCTGCTGCCAGAACTGTGCTACTGACTGCACTGTCCAGCCGGGCACTTACAGACTTGTGCCTGATAAAGGACCTGGCTGTTTAACCCAGAGCGCAGACAGCAGAGACTGCAGAGGCTGATGGAAAACATAAAGAAAAAAGGAGGTATTAGCGCAGAATTTAAAATGAAATTAAGGTGGTAAAGAAAAGAGAGAGAAAAGCAATCTTTTTGGCATGGAGATGGAATTTGGCCACACAAAGAGTAGCAGTCATTTTCTAAGAGTAGGTCCACCAACACAACAGCAAGCCCGGTATTGCACTCTCTGTGCTATTTCATGTCCTTGAGCCCTCTGGTCACCCGTATGTCGGACTTGTACTGTTTGACAAACCAAGTGCTGTGGCATAAGTGCTTGGTTCATTTGGGCTCCTACCTAAGATTACAATTTTAGTTTTTTAGAAAAGAAATTAGGGCGGCAAAGAAAGGAGAGAGAAAAGCAGTCTTTTTGGCACAGAGATGGAATTCGGGCACGTGCAGCATAGCGGTCATTTTGTAAGAGTAGTTCCACCAGCGCAACAGCAAGCCAGGTATTGCACTCTCTGTGCTATTTCATGTCCTTGAGCCCTCCCACCACCCATATGTGGGGCATGTACTGTTTGACAAACCAAGCACCTCGGCGCCATCCAGGTATACTGCTGTGGCTGAAGTGCTTGGTTCGTTTTGGGTTATCACCTAAGTTTACAATATTTGTTTCTTAGAAGAGGAATTAGGCGGTAAAGAAAGGAGAGAAAAAAGCTGTCTTTTTGGCATAGAGATGGATTTCTGGCTAACAGGGGTAAATATCCTCAAAGTTTGAGTTTTCATCCTCCTCACCGCTTTCCTCATCACTTTTTTTGATATCATCATTGCACAACATTAGCTCATCCCCACTAGAATCAACCGTGACGTTGTCTGATGTCCCTTTGTGGCTGGTATGTTCATCAAAAAATGACAAGTAGTCACCAACTTAACAAAGTTTTTGGGGTTTCGCATTACTGACCAGTTCCCAGCTGCACTAAATATTCTTTCACAGTATACACTGGAGGGTGTCCACCTTAATTTTTTATCCTCCCAGTATTCAAATGGACTTGGTAAGGTGATAATTTGGAAATGATCATTCATGTAATCATCCACCATTCTATTTTATGCTTACATTATCTGATTGACTCACTGTAGTGTTGCTAGTATAAGTGACCATGTCTTTTAAGCCTGACCAGATATCATAATCTCTGATTGTGGTGCACTGTGTTGACTCTACATCACCAGTGCTTGTATTTGAAAATGACAGTTGTTTCCTGGCAGTAGAAGTTCCTGGAGAAGCTGAAGGAGAAGATGTGTTATGTGCAACGTGATCTAACTAGTTGCCCACTTTTAGCTCTTTACAACCCCCTAAGATTTGTGTCATCAGGAAAAAAAGACCAGACATAGCACTTAAACCTAGGATCAAGCATGGTTGCCAAAATATAGTGATCATACTTGCCCGATTCACTTACTATAATCTTCTCCTTCAGAATCTCCAGCTTCGTCTACGTCATCTTAAATAAGAGGATGACCTGACTGATGCTGGCAGAATCAGAACTGACTTCATAGGTTGCAATTTCAAAAAGTTTTAGTATCTTAAATAACAGAGATTATTCTCCAGTGTGCTGCAGTAAGGTAACACCCCTCGCTCCCTATGTCATGGCTTGAGGTGTACGTCTTAATAGCTTGCTGTTGTTTCTCCAGTCACTGCAGCATATAAAGTGTGTAATTTCACCTAGTTACTACCTCTTGCTTCAGTTGGTGTGATGGCAAATGGAACTTTTCTTGAAGCTCAAGCAAATTTTGGCAAACAGTAGCTGAATGTCAGAAATGGCCAGTGATTTTACGTGCCACAGAAAGCATCTGCTGAACAGATCTGTCATTTTTTAATAAATGCTGCACCACCAAGTTGATTGTGTTCAAAACATGGTATATGGTCAAATTTGCCAATTTGCAATGCTCGTAAAATGTTACTTTCAATGTTACAATCACTGATTTAAATCAATAGAAAACACAGCCAGGTGCCTAGTACATTGTAGAAGGTATGCGTTACAAAAGGAGCTTGCAGCATGCGTAATAGAGAGTGATTTAATTACAACAATTATTGATTTGAATCAATAGAAAACAGGAATTTTTTAAAGACAGCTAAGTGCCCAAGTAAGTTGCAGAAGGTATGTGTTACAAAAGGAGCTGGCAGTGTGCTTAATAGAGAGTGATTTAATAACTGCAATCACTGATTTGAATCAAAAGAAAACAGGAATTTTTTAAAGGCAGCCAGGTGCCCAAGTGCATTGCAGAAGGTCTGCGTTACAAAAGGAGCTTGCAGCATGCCTAATAGAAAGTGATATAATGACCACAATCACTGATTTGAATCAATAGAAAGCAGGAATTTTATAAAGACTGACAGGTGCCCAAGTACACTGCAAAACGTATGCATTACACTTAAAAAGGGAGCTTGCAGAGTGCCTAACAGAGAGTGATTTAATGACCACAATCATTGATTTGAATATATATTTAATATATTTTTATTTATAATGATGTGATAAAAAGTCAAAGGCCAGTCAAGAAAAATATTTCCCAGTCTCCCTAGTATTCCCTATTTATATAATTCCTTCTCCCAGTATCACCCATCATGTCTCTCCAGCCCACCAGTATCCCCCATCGTGTGCCCCATACCCCCCCAGTATTCCCCAACATGTTCCTCAGCCCCCCAGTATCTGCCATCACATGTCTCCAGCCCCCCAATATTCCCCATCATGTGTCTCCAGCCCCCAGTATCCCCATCATGTGTCTCTAGCCCCTCAGTATCCGCCATCCTCCAGCCCCCAAGTAAACCCCATAATG
>WWET01001181.1:357261-373386 GCA_011038615.1 Limnodynastes dumerilii
GCTACCCTTCTTCAATTACCAAAGCAATTGAAATGTAAAAAATGATACCACAATGGAGGGAAAAAAATTGCACAGAAATACTGGCCAAAAAGGAAATGCGCTGGTTTATGATATGGAGACACTGTGCCCACAGGGCCTAAATCTAGATTTCGAAATAAAGTGGTTTTTATAGGATTCTATTTAAGATTTTGTAGAAACATTTTTGACTAGATCTCCTTTTATTGTGTACAGTTTTTATCTGTGGTACTATATTTAATATATTATTAAGTTTTACTTATTGAGTCTGCTAAATGTAATTTTTACATGTTCTTTATATGTATTGATTTTTATATTTATATAGAGACATTTTTATATGATGTACATTTTTAGATAGGACCAGCAATTTTATCCTATATTTATATGTATTTATTATAAATATCTGCCATGCACTTTATTAACGTCAACCTACAGGAAATTCCCCTGGTAGGTCCTGCCCCTATGTATACCTCCAATAGTGTTTCATTAAGTGAGAATGGACTGTGCCCTGTCCGAAACGCGTTGGTAGGTACAGTATTGTGAGCATAAATTACTGCATCTGTCACCATCTACAAATTGCAAACTTGGGACAGTTTGGAGAAAGTTAAAGATACCTTTATTTGCCTATCTACAAGATTTTTCATTTTGAGTACCCGTGCACCATACTTTATTAAATATTGTGTCAACTTTATTACACTGAAATCAAGGCTCCCACTGCAGAGACATCGCGCATCACACAGGTTGATTGTGGAGCCCAGCTGCTAACCAGAGAAACAACCTCTGCCGCCAAACGGAGACCCACGCTGCCTGTCTGAGACCATACAGTGAGACGCCACTGATCTGTGAGGACGATACCCGCAACCTTCCTTCTAAAAAAGTGTGTTGCAATTTTTTTCACTTTCTGTTTACTGCTATATTTATTAAGGATTTGAACAATAATTGGGTTTTTGAAATACCCATATTGAGATTGTATTTTCATTGACATTGCTGAATGGTGTTTTCCTTTCAATTTGAAAGACTGTTGCAATTTGCACATTCCGTTTACTTTGGTATCAATTAAGGACTTGGACAGCAACTTTGTTTCATTTAGCACCTTGATTGACATTTCGTATTTACTGTGAATTTCAGGGATACTATTAGACTGTGTATAGAACATAACTGGGCAGGATCCCAACGCTAATTCATGCCTCATACATGTGAATAAGTTTATGTGAAAACATTAATACCGTTTTTGGAGGTGAAAGTAAAGGCTACATAGATATCCTTAGCGCTCTACTGTGACCATATTTCCTTCTGTTATAATATGGTACATGGCATGTCACAAAACAAACCAAGGGCTCCAATTACTAAAGTCGATTTTGCTAAAATCGACCAGGATCGCTGGAGTTTTGCGGCGATTATGCAATCACTGCATTCACTAAAGGCAAAGTCCCGGGACTTTTGCCTTTTAAAAATCACCATGGCAAACATCTTTAGCTGCAAAACACATGTAAAAATCTTTTACATGTGTTTTTCCAAAGCAAAATGTCTAGCATAGCATGCTAAGAACCCTAAGCATGCATGCGCTAATAGTACTGGAAGGCACAGCATGGCCATGTGTTTCAGGCCATGCTGTGCCTTCTAGTACTATAAGTGTCAGCAGGGCAAGGGTTAATGTCATGCTGCGCACTGACCAATATCATCCTAAAGTACGTGAATAAGAAAAAGGCAAATTATATACAGGAATAATATTTACATAAGAAAACATTGTTTTATATAAAATAATCTTTCCCCGTTAAAATCGCTGTAACTAAAGGTTCCCTGATCTAATGTATGTTCTGTGTATTATGCACATAATCATGCTTTTTATATATTTTCCCCTTTGGTATAAATAAAAATGTCTTCTTTCATGTAAACCTAATGGCTATAAATCTAATCCTCGTAAATTTTAAGAAGAAAGAGCAAGTCCCTTGATAATGAATAAAATGCTTTGCTGTCCGTAACTTTGAAACATATATTGGTTTGGCCCGATACAAAGTGCTTACAGCGTGTCTGCAACCGAAAACTGGCATAATATTTAAGTAAAAATAGCATGGATTAACTCTTTTAACTGTTGACATATAGCTGCAGCCTATGAAAAATATTGTGTTACACAAGTTGAATATTTTATTAAAAATGTCAGTACTCACATTTTTGAAATCCTCTTTCTTGGGAGACTTGATTGTAGAAATGGTCCTATTACTTGATGATTTCTTCTTCATTTTCTGCGGGAAGATGCTGGGCATTCCGTCATCCTCGGGGTTCCGATGCTAATGAGGTTTCGGTCACTAGAGGTACTGCTTATATAGTTTCTATGACATCATAGAGACTATATAAGGGGGACCTCTAGTGACCAATACCTCATTAGCATTGGACCCCCAAGGTTGAACGTCAGTACTTACAATTTTGAAAAGTTAAGGTAGGGTTAGGGAAACGTTAAAGTATGTACGAGCGAGGGGAGTGCTTAGGGGAGTGCATTGAAAATACGTTAGTGTAAATACGCTATGCGATGAAACGTAACAAGCACTTAGGTCTGGATCTGTCTCATGGTATCAAGTCTATTGTATTTAGAAAACATTGTCCATAGTTCTTTTGTAGACCTGATTTAGCTTAACACTGGGGTGCACACTGGGGCTTTTCAGCAGATAATCTTTCCAATCATACAATCAAAAGACTTTCACCAGATATCTTACCAGTTTGTACTGTCCAAAAAGCTCCTAATAGACACAGTACGCAATTGCAAAAAGCAAAAATATCTTTCCATTTTTGATCTGGCATAATAGGAGCTCCAAAAGATCAAATCAAAAGATCACAAACTGTTTAAAAGATTTTTGAGCATCTTTGGACAGTACACAGTAAGATATCTGGTGAAATGGTGTTTTGATTGTGTGATTGGAAATATTATCTGTTGAAAAAGACCCAGTGTGTACTCACTCTTACTATGAGTGCAAAGGGAAGCCACTACCCTTGAAAACAAGCCACAGCTCAGCATGACAAAAACATGACAGCTAAGCAGGTTAAGTAAGCGCTGCCACAGGGGATCTGTATAGTATTGTACTATGCAGGAGACACAGCTAAATTGATTCTCTTTGAAGCAATACAGATAAACAATGCTAAGGGTGGCCAGAAAAGGGGGCTGGAGTTCTAAAGCTGCCAATACACTAGAGCGATTATTGGCCCGATCACCCAATTATCGGGTAATCAGGCAAATAATCGCTCTGGTGTATGGACAAGATCAATTTTTCAAACGCCAAATAAACGTACCAGAAATGCTCTAGTACAATTATTTGGTCTTTTGAAATGTTTGATTTAAATCAGGGTTGCCGACTCTCCCAGAATATTCGGGAGACTCCCAACATTTGGGCAGTTCTCCTGGTATCCTGGGAGAGCCGGCAAAGCTCCCGCAAGCCCCGACCAGCTACTAATATCTTTTGTAATCCCTAGTGTTACTAGGGATGGACGGGGCTTGATGATGTCAGGGGGCGGGACTTAATGGCATGATTTCCATAAATCGTGTCATAGAGCCCCGCCCCTTATGGCAATCTATGACTTCCCTCTAGGTTTTCCTGGAGGGAAGCTTTAAAAAGTCGGCAACCCTGATTTAGTAAGCAGGGTCCCAATTTACTATGCATGCGTAGTAGCTATTCTGTGTAATTTACGGACGTATGTGTAATATGTCCACGGTTGTGAATCCGGACCTAAGGACCAGATTCAGACCTACGAACGTCACCCCAGTTATCGGGGTGTTTTGAGGGGAGGACACATGCACCCTCCAGATGTGTCTTCCACACGTGTGGCCAGATCCAGACCTAATCTCATTTACTTTACGCAAGTGTAACTAAGTTACACACTACTAAGCACAATGCGCTCTCCTTGGCACCCCCCCACACGCACATACCTCTGGTCATACATATAGCCTTGTTGTACGAGAGGGCCTAACACATCCCATACTGTACAATTTAAATGCCTTCCTCTGCCCACAATGTGTATATTCGGCTTGCATAGGGATGTCATGCCCTACCGTACAGCGTTAAGTACAAGTTACTTACAATCAGCGTCCCCACAGCCAGATTTACGCATGCAGCATGCGTAAATTAGCAGTCATTATTAAGTCTGGATATGGCCCATTATGCCTATCGTACAGAACTTAGTTCCGTACAATAGGGATTGTGAGAAAAGGGGCTGTGCATCCCCTCGCCCATCAAGGTGGGCAGGGGAAGCATTTGAATTGTACAGTAGGGGAGAGATTAGGCAGTTATGAGCAGATCAGTGGTGACTTAAGTCACACAATCTCCATATGAGAGAGGGGAGTGACAGGGGAAATTTACTCCCCTCTTCCGTGTGGACTTTAAGATCCCTGCATGTACAGAAATCGTGCGGGGGTCTGGATCAGGTCCCAGATCTATACTACTGTGCTGATTCCATACGTAAGCCTCCATAATGTATCAGCACTGGGATATCCATACAGAAGACCTTACCAAAGCTATTCCGCAAGCATATCTGTGCATTTGGAATACAGAATCATATGTAAGGGCTTGGCCAAGCCCATGCTGTACAGCAGGCATGTCAAAATTGCGGCTCAGAAGCTTTTATTTTTTGGTCCCATCTAATACAGGGAGGGCTGGTGATCGTTGCTGAAAAGGGCCTGCTATCAGCCGTCAAAGCAGTTAAACAGGACAGCTAATAGTAAAGCCTTTTTTCAGCTGTCCTGTATAATTGCTGCCTCAGCTGACAGCTTTACAGCCAGCGTCACACAGAAGAGCTGGAAGACAGCGTGCAATGCAGAGAAGAGACACGGATGGAAGGCATCAAAGGTAAACAGGGGTGGCTGGAGACTACTGAATGGGGAATTACTGGGAGCTGGAGAGCCATATGAATGGGAAATGGTGGGGAGCTGGAGCCATATGAATGGTTAATACTGGGGGCTGGAGATACATGATGGTATACTGGGAGCTGGAGAGACAGAATGAGGAATACTGGGGAGGCTGGATATGACTCTTATTTTTCTTGCAGTCCACACAATATTAGACTTTGATTTTTTTTATTTGCCCAATTTGGTCTTTGAGTTTGACATGCCTGCATTACAGCTGAAATAATGCCCATTCACCATGCGTATCTTGTACACATAGGGCCTGATCCAGACTAACGCCTGCCGCAGCAGGCATATGCGTAAGATCTGCACTTTTGCCGATCTGCGCATGCGCCAGGCAGATGTTGCCCGGCATAGTTAGGGAAACGCATTCCTTATGATCGGGCATCCCTAACTGTTGTGTAGTTACGGCGAGAGGGCCGTTCCTCGCCGTAACTATGCTGTAGTTAGACAAGGAAGGCGTGAAGAGGTAAGCAAATACAGTTTCAATTCAGTAAGAGTCAACAAAGAGAAGAACTGATAAACAGTAATCTAAGAAAAAACAACACTAGCTTGTAGCCAAGAATTGTCAGGGAACATGCTCACCACACTCTCAGGAACACTACATTACAAAAGGATAGGTTGGAGGTGCCGTAGCGTTTACCTGATCCATTAATTCATGTTGCACCTGTTTCTACGTACCAAAAAACCATACATATCAGTTTCCAAAGCAATATATTGTTTAAATAAATAAAAATATATATATTCACACAAATGTACAAAAACAAGACAAATACATAAATTTGCAATTTGTACAAATGTCAACACTATATAGTATAAAGAGAAGAGATAAATAAAAGATACAATAGAAAACAGACCAATGTACAATAATTACACTCATAGGGGAACAGAAGAAGTATAAGGTGAGGCCAGGTACGGAGGCAGCTTCAGCAATAATATTTCATATAAAATCAAATGTAAAATTCTTTGCAGATATTTATTTAGATATTTTGTGTTTGTAGATTACAGTGAATAAAGTATATTGGAGCACTTTCTGGGTATTACAGTTGCTAATGGAACGGTGGTGCTCTTTTCCTCATCAGCATTTTAAACATGATCCAATACCACAGAAAAAACTGATACCTGGCTAAACATGATTAAACTTGTTGGTTGTTGCCTGTGTCTGACATATGAGATGTGGTTGCCACTGCTATTATCAGATTTTCGACACTGACACAGCCGACAGCTGAATCATAGCTATATCAGTGTTGAATTTATGGGAATAAGGATACTATGGTAACTGTTGTTCCCAATAGCAAATTGTACTCTCCTCGGCAGGGAAAATACTACCTGTTGCTGTTTAGAGCATTCGAATCATCAACGCTCGTGGTGTCCATGATTTTTCATCTGAGCCTGATGTAAAATGATCTGTCAAAAATTAGATTATCACAGTGTTGAACAATCTCTGACATACAGTAGAGAAAAATAGTTTCTAATTCTAGAGACTAAAGGGTTATTTTTAAAGGGAAAATTTAAAAGTGGGTTATATGCTAACCACATATGTTGTATACAATTGAGAAAATATCTATTAGACCACACAAGGCAGACCTATTGGAGATGTATGCATAGATTATTCATAGAATGTTTTACAATATAGCACACTTTCAATGTATGTTTAATGTTTTTAATGTATGTGAGAAACAGTATTTAGAAATTCATGATCTACATATGAAACCCAATTAAATATTTTGTATAGTGTACTTTGTGCAACACGTGTATATGCACATATTGTGATTACTTTAAAATATAAGCATTTGTATTTGTATAATGGCATTAGTTTCTTAATCTTTGCATAATATATTTTATGTTTAGCACACCTATAGCACAATCTGTCAGTTATATAGAGACTTGTGCAGATTCACTTGTCACTTACACATAAGTCACAATTTATATAAACAGACTCCATGTCTCTAGGCCAGATATAGGATGTGATCTGTGAGAAGATGTGATGCATTAGCACATCGTTATCACTGCTTGGGAAGAGGGAAGAGTGGTAAATGTATGACCCAGAAGGGATATATGACTATAGAGGGGGATGCAGCACTCAGTGAGGGACGAGGAATGTTTTTGTGGATGAAAAAGACCTACCTTTTGTAGAGCAGGAGATATGAATGGCTGGACAGACTGAATGCTCTCACTGCGCCTGTCTGATCCCCCTCCTCCTCTGTATTATTCCTCATTCACTACACACTGCCTCCCTCCCACCTCTCTTATCCATACCTCCTTCTGTAACAGCACAGAAGAGAGAGGAAATCAATGCTTTTGCTTCAGTGATCTGTCTGTAGTGACATTATAGCATGTAACCCCTCAACCTGAATACTGATAGAGCATGATTAATAAAACCAAAGTATATTCCAAGAAAACTAATTAATTAATCTCTATAGAGTTTGTAACACATTAAAAATTAACAAATAATTAGAGATGTAGACCGCTTCTAACCAAGGAAGGTAGGTGAGACTCAAAACACAGTGATACATTATAAATAAATAAGTAAACAGCCATGAGCACCTTATTAAAAAACTTTAAAGAAACTATTTATTTAAGAATAATATGTTAAAAACATGGATACAAATAACAATATTGTACTAGACTACATAGATGTACATCTATAATGCAATAGACACCTAGGAGCAAGATTGATTGAATTACTACTAAATAAGCGGTAGGTATATAAAGATCAATGAACAGTCATATAATGCAAGTTCAAACACCGCAAGGGGAAATGAAGTTAGGAATTGAAAGATCTTGCAATCACTTTAGTTGATGTTATTTAATAGGTTCTGTGTTGGATAAATGCACTAGATCCTAGGCAAATACAACTATTTGAAAACACAAGACCACAGCACAGCTGACAGGGAAAGATACATTTGCTATGATGATGAAGCTTCAATAATCAACTTTCCATGTAGCGTTTAGGGAACCAGTGGCAAACCTAGGAAGGGCATTTGAAAAGGGGGTTTCCAATGCGTGTAATACATGTGGGGTAATGAGCATACCTCTCAACATTTTGGAGCCCAAAATCCCTCCCAAGCTCCCCACTGTCATACCGCATGGGGCAAAAATTAAAATAGTAATTTAAAAAAAAAAAAACCCCAGTGTAGCCCATTTATCGGGACAAACTGGAAGGCAGTCGGGAGAGTCAAGCGAAATCGGGACTGTCCCGCTGGAATTGGGATAGTTGGGAGGTATGTATAAGGGGTCTGGACATGGCACACATATGCTAATCCCAGATCTACACTAGACTGTGTGAGTGTGTGTGTGTTAGGGAATTAGGGCCCGATCCAGACCTATGCTCATGAAACACTTATATGCGTAGCGTATTTACGCCGGCGTACCTCCGATGCACTTCGCTCGGTACTCCCCTTGGTTGTATTTACTTTTGCCTTCTTGCGCTCAGCAGAACCTACCCTAACTTTTCTGAGCGTAACCGCGTGCGTTTGTAAGCTCATTGCGTAGTTACCATGCTTAGCACGCCCACACTGTACAATTTAAATAAATCAAAGAAGTGGAGGGAATTATAAGCGCTAAGGTGTATCATCAGAGGGAAGTGTCAGATAAAATAAACTAAACACTAATAAAATGGAGTGGTGTCCAATGTATTCATTCCTAAAAATGCGACCCTTACCCCTCGCGGGGAGAATGAGGGAAAACAAATAAAATAAAACAATATTTATTAGTAACAGGAAAAAAACATGATTCCAACCTTCCTGGTATGCACTGTTTCCATCCCCTATTTTACACTGTTTTTTCCTGTTACTAATAAACATTGTTTTATTTAATTGTTTTCCCTCATTCTCCACGCGAGGGGTAAGGGTCGCATTTTTAGGAATGAATACATTGGACACCACTCCATTTTATTAGTGTTTAGTTTATTTTATCTGACACTTCCCTCTGATGATACACCTTAGCGCTTATAATTCCCTCCACTTCTTTGATTTATTTAAATTGTACAGTGTGGGCGTGCTAAGCATGGTAACTACGCAATGAGCTTACAAACGCACGCGGTTACGCTCAGAAAAGTTAGGGTAGGTTCTGCTGAGCGCAAGAAGGCAAAAGTAAATACAACCAAGGGGAGTACCGAGCGAAGTGCATCGGAGGTACGCCGGCGTAAATACGCTACGCATATAAGTGTTTCATGAGCATAGGTCTGGATCGGGCCCTAATTCCCTAACACACACACACTCACACAGTCTAGTGTAGATCTGGGATTAGCATATGTGTGCCATGTCCAGACCCCTTATACATACCTCCCAACTATCCCAATTCCAGCGGGACAGTCCCGATTTCGCTTGACTCTCCCGACTGCCTTCCAGTTTGTCCCGATAAATGGGCTACACTGGGGTTTTTTTTTTTTTAAATTACTATTTTAATTTTTGCCCCATGCGGTATGACAGTGGGGAGCTTGGGAGGGATTTTGGGCTCCAAAATGTTGAGAGGTATGCTCATTACCCCACATGTATTACACGCATTGGAAACCCCCTTTTCAAATGCCCTTCCTAGGTTTGCCACTGGTTCCCTAAACGCTACATGGAAAGTTGATTATTGAAGCTTCATCATCATAGCAAATGTATCTTTCCCTGTCAGCTGTGCTGTGGTCTTGTGTTTTCAAATAGTTGTATTTGCCTAGGATCTAGTGCATTTATCCAACACAGAACCTATTAAATAACATCAACTAAAGTGATTGCAAGATCTTTCAATTCCTAACTTCATTTCCCCTTGCGGTGTTTGAACTTGCATTATATGACTGTTCATTGATCTTTATATACCTACCGCTTATTCTGCTCCTAATGACCATACGGTCGCTAGGGGGCAGCCTTTTATATAAGCGATGACGTCAGTTACGCTCAGACCGTCTGAGTGTAACTGACGTCATTGCTTATATAAAAGGCTGCAATAGTAATAGCAATAGTAGAGCAGATTACACAATGGACCAGAGCTTGTGTCAGTGCATAAGCACTATTGAATTTGTTGTGACCCATTCACCATCCCCCACTTGCTTTCCTTTTGCAGCACAGGCCATTATTATCTTCCTCTATGTCAGTCTGCCCTATATCCCATGAAGCCACGCCCCTTTTTTGCGGCACCCGCAAAGACACTCCCCTTTTTTAATTTTCACTTTTTTGTCATTTTTTTCATTTTTTTTTAAATATTCAATGTGGGGGGTTTTCTGGGCAAACAGAAACCCCCTCTTGGTGCACCACTGGGAACCGAAAAAGAACGCGTGGCTATTTGCATGGGACCAGAATATTTCACAAGTAAGATCGTTCGTTTTTTGTTCCCTAAGTACCCTAAGTATGAGTTTAAGTATGTTTCTTATGCTAAAAATCATCACATGAATAGGTAAGTAAATTGGTTAATCTGTTAATTGTGTATGTTAACAAGAAAACAAAGAAAATAAATATTGTATTCCATTCTTTCGTTAATTCTGTGTCTTTATGTATTATAGCTAATTTGGAACAATTTTAGTAAATCAGCAACTATTTTTACTTAACATGCATGTTATAAACTCTGCTAAAATAATAACATTGGACTGGATTCAGACTTAGGATACTCCATTGCAGAGATTAACACACAAAATATGATCATAAGTACAGCAGAGTCAACAGATACAGTAAACAAGTAAGATGTTGTACAATGTGTGACAAAACAGTTCTGAGAGCAAAATAGGATACAATATATTAGAGATTTTGTCAACTTAGTAACAAGAAACATTTGTTTTATCATTACAAAATCAAATTAATAACATATTGGAGGATCAAATACTGCTTCTCTTAGCAAATACCAGGTCGTAAAATGAAACGTGTTATTTAACTGTTTAGTAGAAGGTTCTAGCGTGTCTGCATAGCTCTTCCAAGAAGAAAATAACTTCTTTGCTTGGTGTTCCCTATCCATTGTGGCTTCCAGCCAATCCATTTTAAAAATATAATGTAATTTATCCTTAAATAGTGACCGGGGAGGAGCATCAGGGCTTAGCCAAACTTGAAAGATAGCTTTACGCACCATCTTCCAAATAAACGGATAGGACTCCATTCTAAAAATGTAGGATTATGCAAAAATGTAAGGTGAAACGCTGATGTGCATGTAACCCATGCTTATGGTGCAATATATGTCATACTTTCCTAGTGGACCATAAAAGAAAATGATCCCTCATAGTCAAGGTGGTCTCCTGGTCCCTCATAAGTAGAAAGGCTGCCATTGAACCCCCAGGTAAAAATCCTCACTCAAGCATAAGTTTCTACCTCTTTGAGCCAAAGTATTCCATATCGAAAATGAGCCGCATAATTATAGTACGTGACGACTGGGAAATTGATACCCCCATTGGATTTGGGTTGTTGTAGTTTTAGGAGACCAGTTCTGGCTCTTCCCCCCCCCTTTCAAATGAATTTTTTAAATAGAAGGATTTAGCATTTAGGATTAGCATCTTTTTTTTATTAATATTAGCAAAGCTTGTAAAATATAAAGCAAATGGGGTTAAGATAAGTAGATAAGTATTGTACAGTTCTTGCAGATGGGTCCCAGTATTTAGTAATAACCCGTTGAGAGTCCATCCAGACCTGGTGCTTTATGTAGTGGCAGAGACCTTAAAACTTGGGTAATTTCCTCCTGGTTAACTTCACCCTCCAAAGCTTCCTTCTGTACAATAGTTAGCCTTGTCATTTTGGCCTTTTCCAATAAATCATCTTGTAATTGGGGGTTTATTTGACGATCATTGTATAGGTCCATGTAATACGCCTCAAATTGTGCTACAATATCCTCTGATTTAGTCAGTATGGTATCATTTACCTGAGATTTAATAGCAGCAATGTGGGATTTGGTTCTACCGGGTTTGGACATGTTGGCCAGAAGATGACCCGCTTTATTGCCCCATCTATAGTATTTGTGTTTAACATAATCACAGCGAAGCTGGACTGGACTGTGAGATGCTGGTCCAGTATTTTTTTTTTCCTAACATAATTTTGGCAATTTTCCTCTGTGGGATTATGGACATATAAATTAAAGGTCTCTGCCACTGTTGCTCACATTCTATTCCCCAAAATCCTTGCAGCCTTTATGTTTATTTGAGACAAAGCTGAGGATGTGCCCTCACATTACCACCTTAGAGGTGCCCCAAAAGAGTACTGGCTCGTTTACATGCTCTATGTTGTCATCCACATAGTTACCCCACTTCTCGTGAAGATATTGTTTAAATTTCTCAGAAGAATTTAAATACTGCGGGAAACGCCAAAAGTGTAACTTGTGTTGGGAGGTTTACGTCTATGGATATCGGCCATGGTCTGAATTAAGGATGTCATATAATCTCACAAAAATGATAAAATTTACCAAACGGTCCGATACCAGCACGTAGTCAATTCTAGATATGGGAGGAGACCCTGACATATTCTACCCACCCAGTCTGTCTGTTATTCCCCAGTATTGTTATAAAGATTGTAACATTGTAAAGCCCTATGTAATCTGTGGGCGCTATATAAAAACCTGTTAATAAATAAATAAATCAGGCCCAGGGAGAGGAAGATACAGAAAAAGAAGGTAAGTGAAGGAGAAACAAGAGAGGGAATTTTAGAGAAATGGAGGGGGGAGGGTTAGAGAAAACCGTGGAGAGAGAGTATTGGTTAGAGTTGAAAATAGTATAGGGAGATTTGATAAATGTCCCTTAAAAATTCAGTTACTATAACAGTAATCAAATCCTAATACAACACAGAGAGAAAAGAGTCCCGCACTGAAATGCCCCATATATGGAATGTCGAATATTACCTGGTTTAATATAGATTAATAATAACTGAACCAGGGTGCTACTCAACGGTTTTAAACAAATTAGAAAAAGCCAAAGAAGGAAAAGACCGTTATAATGAGTGCACAGACATTCACATCAAGAGTAATTACTGCATAGCAAAATATAATTGAACAACTACCAAATTACTTGAGTTACTAAAGACAAATTTTAATAAATCCACATATAAGCCTTAACACAGGCGACAAATATAAAAAAGTAGCTACAAACATTTAAAACGTGGGGGTCATCGATTCCACATTGCCCATGAAATTAGTAAAAATGTAAGTGTGCATATTCAGACCATATCATAAAAAGGAGACATGTTTGCAATAAGAGTAGTGAGATTCATTCATATCACAAAATCGGCTGCTATAACTCAATATGAGCAGCCCATAATCACAGTATCCAAGAACATATCCTAAATGGTAAATAATTGGTCCAAAAACTAGCCCTACTCTTCAACAAAAAATAAAAAGTGAAAAGAAAGATGAAAAAACCACCTCACGGTGGCGCTTCACCCTTGCGGGCAACTGCCTTACCCTATGGACCAAATAAAGGGGACTAAGTAAAGTCCGTTGTGAAAAAAGTCAGGTAAACGGCAGTGGCATCACTCGCAGCAACAGCGGGCCAGGAACATCACAGCATCACGAGGCACCCCACGGACAAACCGACGTACGTTTCGCTATTGCTTCTTCCGGGTGTAATCAGCTGGTAGTGAGGTCAGTATTTAAGGAGGTCTCATCCAATCAGAGACAGCATCGTTCAGTAATACAGGTGTGTGTATCTGCTCCGTTGTTCATAATGCAGTTAAATATAGGCATACAGGTAGAGTCTGGAGAAAATATAGATACAAAAAAGACATCAGTATGCATGATAGATCAACTATAAAAGATTTTATAATAGAGGATATAGTCAGCTTGAACATATCAGGTACAAAATAGTGATAATTAATTTCTCATAGGGACTTAAACGGCAAGCACCATTGTTGGACTCTTAAAGGGCCATACCCAATATCGCAAGCCATTTATCTTAAACCAATCAAATAACCCATATAGATAGCAAAATCTTTGCTCAAAAGCAGAAACAAGGTCTCCATCATTATACATGAATTAGCTTGCAGTCTATACTTCTAATCTGTTAAGGCACATAGAGAATTCACAAAGTGAAGCTATCCGTAACTACAGATATGATGCAAATTCGTTTTTTTCATTAAGCCCATGTGGTACAACAGAATTCATCAAATATATGAATTTGGTTTCTCTTTGCTGCAACAATTTAACAACATCACCTCCCCGAATATCAGGAGATATCTTGAACATTCCATAAGCTTTAAAATGTAACAGTGAGCCATCATGCACTTTTAAAAAATGCCTCGCTACACTAGTCAAATTTTTCATTTTTAATTGATCTTTTCTGGCATTAAGGATGTTGCGAGAATGTTCATAAATGCGTATCCGCAGCAATCTTTTCGTCATTCCAATATAAGTCTTATTGCATGCACATACAATACAATAAATCACCCCACAAGATGAACAATTTATAAAATCCTTGATTTCATGGCGGTGATTAAATCTATCAACATAAGTCTTAGTGGTTTGCATGTATTTGCATTGAGAGCAATGCCCACATGGAAAGAAACCTTGTGTAAACAATGGTTTATCAAGATGGGGTTTAAAGTGACTGCGTACCAGGTACTGTTTAAGATTTTTAGAACGTCTCCACGTCACATCTACAGCAGGACCTAGACACTGTGCCACATCATTGTCTGTATGGAGTACATTGACGTGTTTATCCAAAATTTGTTGTATATCTTTCCATTGGTCACAGAACGTGGTTATAAACCTAATCTTGTCAGACATATCTTTATTGCGTTCAGAATGTATAAGGTCATGACGGTTAAAAGAAAGAGCACGGCGTTTTTGTTTCTTGACCAATCTCCTACTATAGCCTCTACGAATTAGTCTTTCAGACAACTCGTCAGCCCTTAACAAAAAATCAGACTCAGTCGAGCAGTTCCTGCGTAACCTCATAAATTCACCCCTTGGTATGTTGTTCTTAATAGATGGTAAGTGAGCACTCGAATAATGAAGGGTGGAATTGGTTGCCGTTGGTTTCCGATAAATGTCACTTTCTAGAGTTCCCATATCTGAGGTTTTTAAGGTCAGATCCAAAAAGTTGACATTTGTCTTACTGTAATTATAGGTCAATTTGATATTATAGATATTGTTATTCAATAGGGTAAAGAAACACTTAAGGGACTCTTCATCACCTTCCCAAACAATCAGCACATCGTCGATGTACCTGAGCCAAAGACGAACATGCATTTTAAATTCATCTAGCTCATACACAAGTGTTTCCTCCCACCACCCTAAGAATAAGTTGGCAAATGTCGGTGCGCATGAAGCGCCCATCGCGGTGCCCTGCTGTTGAACGTAAAAGATTCCATTGAACAAAAAATAATTGTGGGTGAGTACAAAGTATAATAACTCCAGCAAAAATTCATGAAATTCCGTCAAGCCTGCCTTTTCCAAAAAAAATCTGACAGCCCTCAGACCCAAATCGTGATGAATAGACGTGTATAGCGCCTCAACATCACAACAGACCAACCACATATTGTCAGTGATATGTACATTCTCAATCTTGGTCAAGACATCCAATGTGTCACGTACATAAGAGGCCAATGAAAAAACAAATTCACGTAAATTGACATCTAGATATCGACTGGCTTGCTCAGTCAAACATAAATTGCCTGATACAATAGGACGACCAGGAGGAGCCTGATCGTCCTTATGTATTTTCGGCAAGAAATACAAAGTAGCAATCCTTGGGTTCTCAACCCACAAAAACTTTAAATCAACATTGGAAAAAGTACCTTTTTGATGGTGTTGCCGTATCAAGTTCTGATAAGAAATCAAAAAAATGTTAGTTGGATTAAACATAACAGACTTATAGCAACGATTATCTGATAATTGTCTCTTAGCTTCAGCTAAATATAAATCTTCCCCCCAGATAACGATGTTTCCACCCTTGTCTGAGGGTTTAATGACTGCATCCCATTTCTGCATGTCCAACAGGGCTGCACGTTCACTGCTAGTGAAATTTCCACGTGCAATGGGAGAATAGCGATGGGTGTTGTACAAATGGTCAAAATCTTGAGCAACCAACTCATAAAATACCTTAACCTGGGGACAGATTGATAAGTCGGGGCAGAAAGTGGATTTAATTTTCAATTTTGGAGGTGCATTTAAGGTGACATCATCATCTTGCAAGGAGACTAAGCATTCTAAAGCTCTGAGTTCATCTTCCGTAGGGAACAACTCCCTCTCATCACTAGTCAGAGTATCACCTACCAAATAGTCACATTTATTCTTATTTGCAAAATATTTTTTTAGTAAGACTTTGCGCATAAATA
>WWET01001181.1:399661-414605 GCA_011038615.1 Limnodynastes dumerilii
AGGACAAAGTTGGGGGAAATGTAAGTAGCACGGTGGGGGACGGCAGCGCGCCGTCCCCAGCTCCAGGAAGTCCGGCTGGTAGCCAATCAATTCTAGGCCCTTGGTTAGAGGGCGCTAGGCCATTGGTAAGAGGGTGCTAGGCCCTTTGTTAGAGGGCGCTAGGCCCTGTGTTGGTAGCGGGCGCTAGGCCCCTTGTTAGAGGGCGCTAGGCCCTGTGTAATTAGTGGGCGCTAGGCCCCTTGTTAGAGGGCGCTAGGCCCTGTGTAATTAGTGGGCGCTAGGCCTGGGCATTGTTAGAAGGGTGTTAGACCCTTGGGTAGCAGGGTGCTAGGCCCTGGTTATGGACGGGCGCTAGGCCTGCGTTAGGTTGGGCACTAAGCCCTGTGTTTGTTGTTGTTGGGCGCTAGGCTCATGTTAGGCCGCAGGGAGCGCTAGGCTCCTTTAGTGGTAGAGGGCACCAGGCTCTGGCTAGGGCAGCGTGAGGAGAACACGTGGTGGAGTACAGGTTGCGGTATTCAGAGGTAGGTGGTCTCGAGTGGGTGGCGGTGAGAGCGTCCATCCAATAGAGACGGTGAGTATTATTACCTGTACTCTGCGTGGTGTTTGTCCCCCCCCCCTCCTTCCACGGGTGCGGAGACGGAGCCGGAAGGCGTGGGAAAGGTTCCGTCCCGCTCGTCAGTCATTGGCGAAAAGAGGTGTCTGAGGCCCTGGCCAGTGATGACGATTACCTCACCCGTGACTAACTTTCCCCCCGTTCTCTCCCGCAGGTACTTTTGGTGTTGATGTGTTACTAATGTTTGTCTTTGCCTTTCAGCATTAGAGATTCGTCACACCTTGGACCGGGAAAGAAACATTGCGTCTTCTCCGGCGGTTGCTTCAGGATCGGGTAGGAACCTCTGGGGTGGGGGCGAGCCTGGGTTTTGTTTTTAATTCACAGGGCACCGGCGCACCACCCGTTACATCTGCACATAGAAGGCCACCTACCTCATTTCAATTTTTCATACTAAGAGAAGGATTATAAGCCCTGATCATTACAGGAGAGAATTTTTTTTTTTTTGCCATTTTATTATACAGATATAATCTAGCGGATTATTTAAAAAAAGAAAGGGGAAGAAAAGGGGAGGGGAAAAACAAAAACAAAAAAAGAAAAGATTCTGCTTCAGTAGACTCCACCCATTCAAAGATTTAATACACATCAAGGTATGAAAAGATATTTAGGACAACCTGACGACGCTAAAATGGGTAAACTACGTAACACTCAATCAAGTACTAATACTGCTAAAACCAGCCCTCCCTCTCCACAAGCCACTAGCAACCCCCCTAATTCTCAGACTCCTGTGACAAGTACTAACAGCGCAACATCAATAGCAGAAACTGCTAGAGAGTTATCAATTCACCTATTTCCTCTGATAGAGCAAAAATTATTACCAGCATTAGACACTAGGTTTGAAGCTTTGCAATCTAGTATAACCACTGCAATTGCCATTGGGGCAATAGAACAAAGAATCAGCGACATAGATGACACTCAAATTTCGTTGCAAAATGCTACTAGTACCCAAAACCAGCGCCTAAAAGAGATGGAGGATAAAATAGACGACCTGGAACACAGGAGTCGGAGGAACAATCTTAGATTCCTTGGAATTCCAGAGGCGATTAAGAATTCTGACTTGATAGCTTATTTACAAACTAAGTTATGCAGAGCTCTGGGACTGGCCCCTGATATGCAAACACCAGTTGTCGAAAGAGCCCATAGACTGGGCCCGGAGCGCAAAAATGCGGGAGACAGACCCAGAGCGGTAATCGCAATGTACCTAAACTATAGAGATAAGGAGGCAGTGCTTAGAGCCTACCGCGGAACGCACGATCTAAGAATTGATAACTCAAAAATTTTAATATTTCAGGATTTCTCCTATAATGTCTCACAGAAAAGACGTGCGTTTGCCCCAATCTGCTCAGCATTACACGAAAACCATTTTAAGTTCACCCTAGGTTTTCTGGCTAGACTTAGAATAACCCATAATAGGCAGGTACATACCTTTGATGACGCACACAAAGCCCGGGAATTTGTATCACATTATGATCTATACAGAGATGGCCCTTCTAATTCTGCTAGTCGTACTCCACCCAGGTCACCAACCTAGGCTATAAGGCTCAATATATTTACAATTATAGTTAATAGCCCTTATGGCAGTTTGATTGTTCAACATGTTTCTGTTGTATTCTGGTTGCATCCAATATTCAGGATGCTTGGTTATATCTGGAGGAAAATTATAGAAAAAATATAACTACAAACTCAGTTATTAGCCCTTATGGCAGAGTACATGTTCAATTTGTTTTTGTTTATGTTCTAGACGCATCCGATGTTCAGGATGCTTGGTTATATCTGGAGGAAAATGATAGAAAAATGTTAATTTGGAGCTTAATATTTTACAAAAAAATGTTTACAGACCCCATTGGTCCCACAATAAAGCTAATTTCCTGGAATGTTGGGGGACTTAATTCACCAATTAAAAGAAGAAGAGTAGCGGCCCATTTGAAAACATTTTCCCCTGATATTGTATTTTTACAAGAGACACATTGGTCTCAACCGGATAACACACTGAAGGGGTCCTGGATTAGGGAATGTATGGCGGCCAATCACACCATTAAAACTAGGGGGGTAGCGGTTATATTTAATAAAAATTTGCAGTATAAAATACAAACGACTGTCAAGGATCCACAAGGAAGATACCTATTGTTAGATGTGCTTATTGAATCGGAATGCTTTATTCTGTTAAATCTATATGCCCTGAATTCACCAACACAAGAATTCTTCATCCATATCTCGACACTTTTGATGCAGCATGGCACCTCAAATATAGTTATTGCAGGAGATTTTAATTCCGTTGCTGATCCTGCCATGGACAGATCCCCATCTGCTCCCTCTCATCTGTATAGTGGCCAGAACCATATTCAATACTTGGAAAATACACACCATATCTCAGACTCATAGCGCATTTGTAACCCCTCGGATCGTAGTTTCACCTTTCATTCGGCCGTACACAGATCTTTCTCCAGGATAGATTACATACTTATGAGCAATAATCCATTTTCTAGACTTATCTCTGCTAAAATTCACAACATACTCATATCCGATCACGCTTCAATCTCTTTAGCCTTCACTCCAAGCTCATTCCACCCCCAAGACAGATTCTGGTGCTTCCCATCCTATCTATACAACTCAGATGATTTCAAAAAACACTTAGACACTAAATGAAGGGAGTATGAAGATAATAGTGCACATAAAGACACCCCCATTTTATTCTTGGAGGTGGCAAAGGCTGTATTAAGGGGCCATATTATATCATACCAAGGTCAGCGAAGGAAAGAATTTAAAATAAAATATACCAAACTATATTCAGAAGTAACAACTGCATTTGCTAACTATTCAGATAACCCTACCGATAGTACCCTTCAGGTTTACCAATCTGCCAGACAAGTTCTTGAAAGCTTATTGCTATCACAGGCCAAATTGAGTCAAGACTATACACAGAGTACATTTTTCCGGTGGGGCAATAAGTCTGGTGGCTAATATAGTCAAATCTAATAAAAAAAATAAAAAAAAACATTATAAAAATTACAGACCCCTCTACTAAGACTTCTTACACATCGTTAAAGGACATACAAGCAGAATTTCACAGATGCTATACTGAATTATACACGGCTATCCCTAATTTACCGGATTTGCGTAGCACCCTACTCAATAAAATTAAATTGACAAAACTTACAGATGCTCAGAGAGAACTCCTAAATTCCAAAATTTAAGAAACGGAAGTGATAAAAGCCATCAAAACTTTACATAACAACAAATCACCAGGCCCTGATGGCTTTACGGAGGAATTTTAAAAAATACTTAAGCCAGTTATATCGACACCCCTCACTAATCTATTTAATACGCTACATTCTGACCACCCTCCCTATCCCTCGTTTAACCAAGCCCACACTATACTGATCCTGAAACCAAATAAACCTGATGACTTAGTCACCTCATACAGACCTATTACCTTGTTAAATCAGGACTTTAAGTTAATGGCAAAAATTATGGCCAGCAGATTGCAAAATATACTCCCTACACTTCTCACCCCCCATCAGATGGGATTTGTCCATGGCAGGCATTCAGTTAAGGCGGTGAGAACCGCTGTGGCTGCTATAGTTGCTGCTGATAAACGGACTACGTCAGAGACCTCTTCAATGCTTCTCAGCTTAGATGCTGAGAAGGCATTTGATCAGGTGTCATGGCCTCATTTGCAAGACATTTTTGCACACTGAGATTTTGGCTCCGAATTTGATCAATTCATCGAATACATTTATTCCTCTCCCAGTACCTCCTTAATCATAAATGGCTGTAAAAGTGCACCAATGACAATGACTAGAGGCACCAGACAGGGATGCCCACTTTCCCCTTTGCTTTTTAATTTAGCGCTAGACCCATTGCTACGACTACTCCAAATGTCCCTCAAGTTTAAAGGTATTGTAATAGGTAACAAAGTTGTCAAAATAACGGCCTTTGCTGATGACTTGTTGCTTTATGTCTCTGATCCGATACGCTCCCTCCCAGAAATATTTTATATCATTCAAGAATTCGGAAAGGTCTCAGGCTTCACTATCAACCAAACCAAATCAGTGGCCCTATGGTTGGGAGCTGAAAGTCGCCCAGTATGGCATAGCAAGTATCAAATATGCTGGGCTAAATGATCACTGACATATCTGGGGCTCCACCTTCCCAAAAACCATCATACTTTATATGCAGATAACACACGGAAATTAATCACGGAAGTTCTCGCATCTATGACTAGGTGGCATAATCTCCCTCTCTCGTTCTCTGGTCGTGCAAATCTCATTAAGATTATAATTTTCCCAAAATTATTGTATCCATTACAGATGTTACCCATAATTTTAAGTTTAAGCGATGAGCGACTGCATAATCGAGCTTTTCGCAATTTTATATGGCATGGCAAAAGATCCAGAATTGCATTATTCAAGCTGCAGCAAAGAAACACAAATGGGGGGGTTAATCTCCCACATTTAAAAATGTACAGTTATGCTAGCCATCTTAGATTTATCAGAGACTGGATACATAATGTGGAAAGACATTCTAATACGCCGCTTGGGCAGTCATTCATACCTAATATCTCACTTGTCTCTTTCCTCCACTGCAACCGCACAGAGTTAACACCAGAGATACAAGACAATCCTTTACTGAAGTCGGTATGGATGACTTGGAAACGCATCAGAAAACTTAAAAGCCCTAGTAATCAACATTTCCTCTTTCTACCTTTCCTAAAAAACCCTGCCTTTCAGCATGGGGAAGCTACTTATCCTTTTAATAGGTGGGAAGCCAAAAAGTTAAGTACCATCCGAGATCTTACCTTGACGCATACCCGCTCACTGATTCTGTTCTGATTCTGAACTGTTTCTCAATTGCAAGAAACGCATAATATACCAACCACACATGCTTTTGCGCTTAATCAAGCATTATATTATGCCCATACTGTTACGCGACATCTGGGAGACTCAGATTGGCAAAATGAGCTCAATAGACTGTTAATTAATCCACCTAATGAGAGTGGGGCAATATCGCTTCATTATCACATTTTGCGAGAACTTCTTGATTACACAAAAATTAGAACTGGATTATCATATTGGTTGACCTTATTTCCTCACCTAACAATAGACCAAATTATGGACACATTAGCACATTCGCAAAAAGTCTTGAAGGCCAGTACATATCGTGAAATGATCTTAAATATATATCATAGGGGGTATATTTCACCAGAAAGGAGGTTTGAGATGAGTTTATCTAATTCACATGAATGTCCAAAGTGTGGTTCACCAAAGGCAACCCTCTTACATTGCTTTTGGGATTGCTTATATATTCTGAGGTTCTGGAAACAGGTACGCCTCTTCTCAACAACGCATTTAGTAGATAACATACAACTTACGCCTGAGTGGGCTGTGCTGGGTTATGTAGACTCTACCTTCAAATTAACTAGAAATGATAAACAAATGCTTACCATTATATCCTCAGTTGCCCAAAAATGTATTCTACAAAATTGGATTCAAGATAAACCCCCAAACATCACTTTATTTAAAGACAAGTTGTTTTATTTGTACCGAGTGGAGTGGCTGGAAGCTACTCTCACGAAAGAAAAGTCAGTCAAGATGTTATTTGGCACATGGGAGAGATACATACTCACGCTTCCTCAACAAACTCAATCCCAAATCCACTCCTGTTTTCGCAATACTACATGGTACGAGACAAGAACATTGTCGGGGGATCCCCCCAATTCAAGATAATATATATCAAGCTTTGGTTTTGGAAAGATGAGGGAGTTGGATTAATTCTATACAAACTTAGATAATAAAATATATATCTATGTCAGTTATAACAAATTAGACATTATATGTATTGATTATATATTGTATTCTTCATTTGTTTGCTGTTATATTAAAACATTGGATTGCATCAGATTATATGTAAAAAGAATAAGTGGTCGCAGGCATGTTACATGTTTTCTGTAAACGTTCAAATATTTTGTATCGTTGTTGTTTTGTTTTCTGTATAATATGCTCCAATAAAAAAAAAAGAAATTAATTCAGGGTTCCACTCACATATATCTCCTCTTGTGTAATTTGCTCATCAGATGTACAAATACTCCGATGGTATCCTCCAAAAGTCCCCAAAGGTTCTCCTCTGTCCCTCAGCGCACTCCTCCCGTGACACCGACAACAACAGAGGTAACCTTGTGTGGCACCGTTTATAACAGAAAAAGTTCTTTGTTGCTAGAGGTGATTGCACTTACCTATATATATATTTGCATATAAACATGGTGAATCTTTACCTTCACTTCCAATATCTCACCGTCCAGATCCACATATAAAAACAAGAGAGGCACCTTCGTATAATATCATAGGAATTTATGATATTAAAAAAGGGGTTTGCACTCACCTTACCCACCTCTTGGTGAGATAGCAGAAAGAATCTTTGAGGGAAACCAATCTCATATGGTCTTTTCTTCCTCAGTAGGCATTAAGGGTATAGAAAAAAGGTCTAATGCTATAGATCATTTTCATGGAGAAGACAATCCATTGCAGTATCTCCCTTCTCAAATACAAATCTAGAAAAAAGGGGTCCAATATGATGAATAATATAAACTCTTAATTAAACAGTTCCGTAAAAGGATTCCACAGGAATAATCAATGTAAAACACAAATCCTTAAAATCATATAAAAAACTGCATACCAAGGTGCACACCAATATTAATGCAGAAGGGGGAAATATCCCTCTTTTTCCATTCAGCGGGGAATGGCTGACCCCTGATTGTTTGGGCTGGGGAGAGATCCCCTTTGAGATGGTAAAACGGGATCTGATACAAGGTAATACAAGGAGAAAGCCCTTGTGTTGGGCGAAACGCGTCAGCGGTGACGTCACATTTACTCACCTGTGCAGATCAGCTGGATTTCTAGTCTCAAACAGTTGAATGGTCTTCGGCCCGTGGGTACATAGCTTAAGCGGGTGGCCTCCGCTTTTCAGCATTGCGCTATACCCACGGTGAATTACAACCTTACCCTGGACCATGTGAATGGTTTGAAGCTAATGGGTTCGTGAGTATTGTACGCTGCTGCTACGGATGCCAGATCCTCTATCAGGCGTTGCCGTAGATACACCGGGCAACATCTGCCCAAAGCATGTGCAGATTGGCTTTTCAGCCAATCTTACACTTGCGCCCGGCCTTTTAACGCTGACAAGCGTAGGTCTGGATCAGGCCCTTTGCAACAAAAATAACTCTCCCACTTCCGATGATAAACAAACAACCAAAGCGCCGTTATACCACACTGTAAGCTGTTGTAACGCGTTTCCAGCGATATACTCTGTCTTTTTCAAGGTAAAACTTTTACCTTGGAAAAGACCAAGTATATCGGTGGAAACACGTCGGTATATGTGAATAGAACCCCAAATTAATTTCTTAATTGGAGTTTTGACGGTATCACACTATATTGTATATTTCTGTTTTCTATGAGATCATCACGTGGAAATAGAAAAGGGTTAAACATTACATACAGAGTTTTATTGGAAATATTGAGAAAAATACTTTATTGGGATTGAATGAATGTGAATATTTGAGAAGATCATACAGAGTGTACTGAAACTGAAAGAATATAAAGACTTGGAGGAACTGTGAAGAGACAGAGATTAGATGTTTTAACCATTTTGGACTCCGAACTAGTACTTTTTCTTTGACATTTCTCTAGCCATGGCAGATATTTGTGCTTGGATAGTGGGATAGGTTCCATAGTCACATGTGATGGTGAAGGGGTTTCCTCAGAGTCACTCTGCGGTGAGGCGGATAGTGCAGCTCTACTGGTTCCCTGATTGAGCTTGTGGGTGTTTAGGAGGCATAGCTTCCAAGAATTTATCCGTGCCCTATGGGCAATGGAAATAGTTAGAGGGTGTGGGTGGTCAGATGAGGCAAACACACCTGTGTTGTACTATAATGACTATAATTTTATTTATTTTTTGGTTCTTATTTTTGCTGGGTTTTATGTCTTTTTTTTTTTTTTTAATTAGTGGAAGTTAGTTAGTCTAAAAACTGAAAGTACACCAGAGAACATGTAACTCAACACCTGTGGGCACTCAAATTTCTAGTCTCCCTGACCACTGTTGTGCACTATATTTTATATACCCGAGAGACCAATGAAGAATAAGCACCCCAATAGAAAGGTCACAGAAATATAAAGAAATCACATCATATTCTTACAGAATTGACCAATATTACAGTACAAAGGCTGTAGAATTAAATTAAAAGGAAAGAGAAGGAGGGAAACCAGGAAAGAAGAGAAAAAAAAGAAAAGAAAAAAAGAGGGGGAGAGATATGAAAAGAGCAAATTATTCAAAGAAAGTCTTGTATGTACTTGTACTTTGTATGTTTGGACCGCTTTTTACCTAAGATTAAAGTCAGTTAAGCCTTATGGAAATGCTGTTAAGCGATTTAGGCAACAGTCACTCACGCATGCCTTTGAACACAAAGTTGAGAAGATAGGTATTCACATCTAGGGAAGTGTCACGAGTATGGAGAAAACACCGCACTGGCTCAGCAAACCGATTAAAGTGGTGCAAATAGCAAAGTGTGATCAAATGTTGACTGTGACTTTGTTAGTAGTCCTCAGCAAGCTTAAGGGTAAAATGATAAATCGACTCTTCTCATATCTGGTAGAGCACTTTGTGTCTGTTCCCCATGCACCTACCAGGTGACTTGTGTTTTTCGTGGAAATGGGGAGTCACTCCTTATGGATGTTGTTTTTTGCATATAATTCCTGATGTCCGGCACAGTATACAGTTCTGGCAAGTATAGGAAGATGCTTCTCTTATTCTCTCTATATGCTTGATCTTTCTTCTCTCCTTTGCTCCAATGATTACCCAGAAAGAGAAAAAAAGGGAAAACCCCCCAGTGTAACAGTCTTCCAAATCTTGATTGGCCAGTCTCCTTGGGCCTGATTCAGAGATACGATTTCCACGGCACTTAGGAGCGTATATTTAAGATCCTAGAAAATTCGCAAAACTGCGCATGCGTAGTAATAGTGCAACGCCGTCTACGTAGCGGTTAGGAGCGTAAATTCGCTAAGAGCGTAAGTTTGAATCGCACGCAAGCACTTAAGATCTTAAGTGCTGCGAATCTTTAAGATCTTAAGGATCTGCATGGAAATGGGCGGGGGGAGGCAGGGAAATGAGGGAAAGTGGGCGCGGGCTGACACTTAGGATCTTAAATAAACGCTCCCACGTCACTTAAGATCCCAAATGACAGCGTAGACTTAGGGCAAGTCAATGGTGGTCTAAGTTTAAGATCCACCGCTGTTTGCAAGGGGAGTGGCTGTTTATGCAGTGGGCTGGAACAGGGTAAGATCTTACCTAAGGTGCGTATATTTGCGATCTTTTCGCAATCGCATCTCTGAATCAGCCCCCTTGTAAATAGCCAGCACTGCCATTCCTTCAGTGCTGGTTATATCGTCCTTTATGTGCCCCAGTCTTTCTACCTTGTGCTTCTGCTCTCTGCCCCTTGCTCTTGTCTCTTTGCCCTCTTGCTCTTTGCTCCTTAGTCTTATTGCTGTTGCTTTCTTGAGTGCCACTCCAGACCTGCCCTGTTCCTTGTTGTAAACCCCTCATTGTCTTTTCCCTCTCTTCCTCTCTCCCCCTGGGGTTCTATTGTGTGACTGCGTGCATGTTCCCTGGTAAGTCCTGTTTGTCCAGTCAGATTGTCCAGATTCACTTTAGTCCTTCGTTTCGTCTCCGTGGTCTGTGTGGTTCTCGTAATTTTCCTTTTTACCCTTACAGTCTAACTCACATTTCAGATATCTTGTCATATAGCATATAAGTCCCTCCTTTCTCCTTCCTTCTTCCATATATAACCTTCGTGAGCCGGACAAATATATATAAAGAAAAGACTCCTCTGGGCTCCTCAAAGGACTTATAGCAAGTAAGATTTCCTACTCACATTTATCAGGACTTGTCACACAGCATAAGTAATGAATATTTCTTTCTTGCTTCTCTCCACAGATACACCGTCCTTATACCCAGGAACACATAAGAAGATTGGTGCAATATCATCAAGACTTTACATAGGTAAGTGAACAAATCATCATACATATGATATATGTCTGGCCAGTTATGCTGTTATCATTCATTGGGCATACATTTAAGGACTGTTACGTTTAAACCAACTTGGAGGCACTGCTGGTTCTTTTATTTGCATATATTCCCACCACCGAGGCACCATTACAGGTGGATGCATTTATTGAAATAATAAGAAGAACTTCTGCCACTTATATTTTTTACCATTATTGCTGTTTTGTCCAGAGCAGGACATCTATTTATTGGTTTTTATTTTGATTCAATCATCTACTATTTATTTATTATTTTTTCATTGATACAACAACGAACATTCATTGAACCACAGCTCAAGATAAGCTACATTGTGCCAATACATTTAACAGTTTCTAACCACTAATCCAGAGTGGCTACATTTACTCATTCTGCGGTCTACACATCAGCTAAATAGCTATCCAGATCATCATATCATCTTCATTACGTCATCAATCTCATCCATCAGCAATATAACTGGTTTATTCGGACTATTTATTTATTGATTTACTCTCTACATTCATCATCAGCCTTATTATGTTGAACATCTGAACAGGTTTTATTTTCTGTATCATCTGATGTTATTTATGTGCTCTGTGGATTTTTAATCTTTACCCTCTTTTTTTCCTTTGTAATATTATTAATTCTTAGCGAGTGGTTATCCTAATTGATTTTCATCATTAATAAATTTTTCCCATTTCTATATTTTCTCTTTGGTATGTACTTTTTGTATCATATGCTTGCATTCTTGCAATTAGTTTAAGTGAGTGATGATTTAAGCGCAGTTTGTTGTTTGTCTATTAACTTAATATTCATAAAAACATTTTCCCTTTATTTCAATAAATTATTCATATGTGTTTAAGAAACTTCTTTCTAAACAACTCCAAATACTGGGTTCAATACAATAAAATCTTCATCCAGATAAAAAACAATAATATTCTTTCCCCCTGACCCTTCCTCTAGGATGTAACAAAATCTCCTCAAACTGAAAAAAGAAACTTAAAGGGCCCTAAATTCCAATGTCAGAAGAGGGAGATGTCACGGTCTGCGCACTCACCGCTGGCTCCTCTCCCTGCCGTTGCGTGCTGTTTGCTCCCAGCTGGTCCGTCGGAGCCTCAGGAGACTCCTCCTCCCCGTCGGACAGTCACTTCCTGGTTCCCATCCCCGCTGCCTCCTCTCTGCGTTCCAAGCCTCGTTGTCAGCCCCACTGACTTGTGGTTTCTCTGCACTGACGGGCTGGCATCCAGGACGTTGCCTAGCAACCTGGACGCCCGCCTGTCAGATCCGTTGGCGCGCTGTTCTTCCAGCCTGATTGGCTACCTTGTCCTTTTATACTCACTCTGCACTCTCCTCCACGCCGGTTATAGCTTCTGTTTAGCTCATATAGCCTGCTCCCTTTGCCTTGTGCCTTCTTGTCTCTTCTGTGATTTTGAGTGTTCCATATCTGCCCTGCCTGGTTCCTGCCTGTGTACCTTGTGTGTCACTTCCCTCATCTTGTCCTTACTGTTGTTAATCCATTGTGGTTTGCCCCTTGCTCTCCTGTGTGTGCTAGTTTTTGTATCCCTTTGGGGATTTCCGTTGGTCTGAGTGTGTGTGGTTGCCCCTCCCTCGTTTGTAGTGTCCGTCTGGTCAGTCCTGTGTCCCTTTCCTTGGTCTGTTGTTGTTGTTATCTGTTGCTTGTTGTTCGTCTCAGGTCACATTCTGGGACCTGACTCCTCCCACTTACTCCTCTTCCTTCTCTAGCTCTGTCTTTTCTATCTGTTCTTCCTATTCTTCTCCCGGGTTTTCTCTGAAGGTGCGTATCCTGACGAAGTCCCACCAGCTCCAGTCTATCCCCACCATCAGGGGCTCTAGCGAACACTCAGACGGAAATCAGGCTCTACAAACCGGTGAGTTACCCGTTTCACCTTTATCTCTTGTCTGGTCACCCCGGTTCCCTGTCGGGGTAAGCCCGGGGTACCCCTGCATCGTACACTTCTTGCATTGGTGTCATAACAGGAGAAGAAGAGATATGGAGTGCAGATCAAGAGCTCACACATCACCGTTAGCTACCAACGTGTTTCCATCGACTATGGCGGTCTTTTTCAAGGTAAACTCATCTGGGGATAGTTCCCTGTTTAAACAGTTCCTGTGATGCCAAACACATTCTATGACAACCTTCTCCGGTCCATGTTCAAACTGAAAAATAACAAGCTCTCGGCATAAATGTTTACCTCACCTTCAAAACACTGCCTCTGGGTCTTAAAGTCTGCATCATTTGACTAACTAAGCTAGGCTTAGGATCCCCAAATTCACCAGAAACATAGTGTACGAGTAAACTATAATGCCACATACCCTCTGGTTTGCATCCGACACTTGCAATCCAAAGACAGACAAAGTTGAAAATGTCTCAATATCGATGTTCCCCATATAATTAAAAACACCCCTTGTATACTCCAGAATCTTCAACCATATTGTATAAAAGTATTGAGACTTTGAATAACCTCCGGTTACTGTATGATCCAAAGACTGAAATTCCTGCCCACACAATACCACCTCTGTGTCTTAAAGTCCGCATTATCCGGCAAACTAGGCTAAGCTCATAATCTCTCTATATAGGGCCCCAAAATTCTTTAAAAACATAGTGTATGGATAAACTGCAATACCAAATACCCTCCGGTTTGCATCCAACACTTAAAATACAGAGACTAGCAAAATTTAAAATGTCCCAATATAAGTGTTTCCCATATAGTTAAAAACCACTTACATACTCAGGAACCTTCAAAACATATTGTATGGAAGGATCGGAACACTGATTATCTTCCAGTTTCTGTACGATTTGAAAACTACACATTAACACCACTCCTAGGTCCTAAAGTCCATCTTGGCTAACAGACCTAAAGCTCCACTATATATACATTGCTAAAAATTATATCTAATACACTCTGAATACAAATTCTAAACACATCTGAATATGTGCTAATATGAACATAATACAGTGCCAAAAAGTGCCAAGTGCAAAAAATCCATGTGAACACGAGAACATCTTGGTTCATGTCCTTCCAGATGCAATAAATTGAACTAACTATATTATCAGTGCTTACCTGAGCTCGCTCCATGTTTCGGCCCAACAGCTTAATGATGTGTCTATTGTACTACATATTCAGGAGAAGTACGGAATGAGGAGAATTTGCGGGGACTTTGTGTGGAAGATAAGAGAAAAGAAGAAAGCGTCATCAGAAAAAGGGGCATGATACTCCTTCATTGGGAAATGGGAATAAAAAGAAAAAGGATAGATCCTCATCAGAACAGAGGAAAGATTCCAGGAAAAATGAAGAGAGAAAAGGAAAGGATTCCCGAAGAAATGAGGGTACACAAGAAGGACAAGTAGTGAACTGACAAGAAAATAATAAGGTGAGGAATAGAAAAGGTTCGATTGAGGCTCAAAGAAGACAGGAGGAGAAAGAGAGGATATATAAAGAGGAAAGGAGAAGCTGACAATGAAACCCTAATGATGGAAGTATATTTAAGAAGAAATCCACCTTCTTTCCACAGCACCTTAAAGGGTGCTATCTTATACAAGATAGAATGAAATATGAACAAGTCTGTTTAGAGCTCCTCAACGATCAAGAGACATATAAGAAATTGAGGACTGGCCCCTTAAATATTCAGGCAACCACAAAGGAATTTGTAGACCATTTAAAGATCAAGGCACAATATCTGAAAAAGAAAGCACATTTCTCAAAGTTGAAAACCTGGTGACACCGGTGTTATATATGTTACCTAAGGTGCATAAGAGCCTGTCTGATCCCCCTGGGAGGCCCATAGTGGCAGGGGTAGGCTCTCTCACTGCAAACTTGTCACAAATGTTAGATTATTATTTGCAACCCCTGATGATGAATATAAAGTCATACTTAAAGGACAGAGGCCATGTCATCAGGCTAATTAATAATCTAACTTGGGAAGAGGGGCTCACGTTAGTCACGGCTGATGTGAGTTCCCTATATACTATCATCAACCATGACATGGGAATTAAGGCAGTCGAATGGATGCTACAAAAATCGGTAGCAACAGAAGACACCAAGAAATTTATCATGGAGGGAATCGATTTGATTTTGAGAAATAACTATTTCTGGTTTCAGGAAGACTTCTATTTGCAACTCACAGGGACGGCTATGGGGACAAAATTAGCACAAACCTATATCTTCATGGCTTGGTGGGAGGAGACCTGGGTTTATCCCCATAGTCTAACCAAGGATCATCTCTTAGTTTTTCATAGGTATATATATA
>WWET01001182.1:0-11656 GCA_011038615.1 Limnodynastes dumerilii
AACTAGTGAGAAAATCAGATTAGACAGGAGGAACACAGCAGTGGGAAATAGGCCGGTCAGAAGAAACCACACTGGGAGTAACAATACAAAAAACACAGAACGGACTCAAAGGACAAGATGGGGTTGACGGGACAGACTGAACGTACAATACAGACAAGGACAATCACACTCACACTCAAACAGCTGGAACCCCCAAAGGGGTTAACAGACACAGTCAGTCAGGGAAAATAAGGAACACACAAATATGTTGAAAACACTAAGGAGAGAGAGTGTGGGAACAAGAGACAAATAGGAACAATGGCAAGGAACCTGGGCAGGAATAAATCAGGGCACTCAAGATCAAGAAAAAGCACAAAAGCACAAGGCAGAGAGAGAGCAAACAAGACTGGCACAGAAACACAAAGAGAAACTATGACCAGCACCTGCTACTTGCGCTGGAGGCTATTTAAGGAACACTCCCCCAATAGCTGTGGAAGCCAGACACACCTCCAGGGACAATTAACCTGCAGCTGGGAGAAAATCAGACACACAGAACTGGTAAGGGAAAGAGAAAGAGCGTCTGCGTTGCCTTGACAACGTCAGACGCACAGTGCCGGAAGATCGTGGAGAGGCAGAGACCATGAGTCTGAGGAGAGGGACAGATGCCAGGACTGGAGAAGAGACTGAAGGTAAGGAGGGAGGCGCTGCAGGGGTGAGTATCGGAGAAAGGAGGCCGAGACCAGCGGTCAGCACGCGACGCTGTCGGTGCTGGCTGACAGCAATGTGATAATTTTTGTTCACTGCACTGGGGAGGTGCTGAGGGGAACTCTGACATACAGTAGTTATGCAGTCTTCCTTGGCCTCTATTACAAAAACAATGCTGAGGGTGACCTAATGGGAATTGTGACATACAGAATGCAATCACAGACTTTCCTGGCCTGTATTACAGCTGCAGTGACCAGTCATTAAGGTTATGTGGCAGGCAGGAAATTATTCACATCTTGATGACTGTGAGGCAGTGGACCCCTGAGTTGCCCCTCAGTTTAAGGAAATGTAAAAATGTAGATAATTTATATTTCTTAGGTTAAGGTGTTGGTTCAATTTTATTTGTTCTTATTTACACACACACACACACACACACACACACACACATATATATATATATACACACACACATCACTGTCTATACACACACACATCACTGTCTATACACACACACATATCACTATCTATATATACACACACATACATCACTATCTATATATACACACACATACATCACTATCTATATATACACACACATACATCACTATCTATATATACACACACATACATCACTATCTATATATACACACACATACATCACTATCTATATATACACACACATACATCACTATCTATATATACACACACATACATCACTATCTATATATACACACACACACACATCACTATCTATATACACACACACATAAATCCCCATCTATATACACACACACGCACATATAGTTGTTAAAAGCAAATATATTAGCTTTAAAAAAAGCTCTGAAATACCATAGACAAAAAATGAGAAGCATTGTCCGTGCGTAATCTCCTTCTTAATAAGGAAACTACGCACGATAAGATAAGGTTGCCCTATGGCACTCTTAAGTGCCATAAGGTACTTAAAATCGGGGTGGTCTGTTAAAGGGGCTGCACGAGTGAGTTATTGCACGCATCACAGTTGCTGCCCCCATGTATAACACACATGCGGCATTCAGATTTCCGTACACCTCTGGATCAAGCCCAATATCTTCAGCAAGCAGGATCTCCTGGTTGGCCTATGGATAATCCGGCCATCACTTTCCAACAGTCCAGGCACCAAGTCTGAATTTCTGTTCTCCTTTGTGACCTGGCACTGGGACTTCACAGACTTGTTCTAACAACATGCATGTGTCCTATTCCATGGAAACTGCTCTGTGTTTAAATGCCTGATTTTAAGTACACTGAAAGGATTGTAGCTAAATACTGAGAATTTGACAGTTTAAAAAACCATAGCAGCTGATCCATGAAATACACTTCGGGTTACAAGATTATCTTTAGTGCTGGTATACAAAGAATGAAACTGTTTCCATGTTTAGTATACAATAATGGCATGTTTTACCCCCTGCAGATTGTTCCAACTCTATCCATGGAAACCATATATTAAATAGCCCTTCTTGGTCCTAGGGTCAAGTTTTTTTCAACTGTCACTAAATCATTCCAAATCCTCATAGAAAGATAGAGATATATTTAATCTTAACCATAGTAATCTTGCTAAATATATAGAACAATGGAATAGATTCATTTACACTTTTAAAAAGAGAAAGTGGAGGTGTTGCACATTTCCTACTGCAGTCTAATACATGATTGCTAGAATATATTTTGTTGCCATGGGCAACATCAACACCTTTTACTTTTGTAAATATTAATGCAATAACCTATGAATGTAATAGCACACATACAGTTTATTTGGGGCCTTGCGTGCACTCTAGAGTGGAGGTTGTGGTCTGTATTGGAAGAAGACATTGTGAATTTTTTTCAGGCTACTAACGTAACTGCCATTGTACAGAACTAAGTTTAAGTACAAATGGGCTGTGCTTCCCCTATGCATGCAGTGGTGGGTGGGGGGGAGCATTTAAGTTTTACAGTGTGGGATGGATATCCCACTTAAGAATGGATCATCGGTTGGACGAACCACTGATCCACACGTGTGACTAAAGGCTGCCTCAGGGCAGCGTCCTTTTATATATGTTGAAGTAGTCATAAATGTTTTTCCGATTTGTGCTCTCTTGGCCTGATCCAGACTAATGCCCGCTGCCGTAGGTACGGCAGGCATATGCGTAAGATTGCCATTTCTGCCGATCTGCGCATGCGTCGGGCAGGTGTTAAAGTTAAGGTAGCCTTCAGCCGGTGTAACAGTGGCCACAGGGGGAGTGTTGGGGGAGTGCTCCAGAGCATAGCTCTGGATCAGGCCCTCTGATTCTTTATTCACATAGATAATATATTACTTGTGTGAAGCTATTTATGGCATTCAGTAAGCTTTCAAGAATGCCAAATGGGTAGCAGTTTATGAAAACCCAGCTGCAACAAAAGATTATCACATGTCCTTACTGACTTTACCATTGATTAACGCAAAGAGTTATCTTTTATATCAGTTAATGCATAAATATGCTGTTGTACAGTTCTTTCAGTTCTTCTTTACATTTGGTGTCATGTATAGTTTTAGTTATCATTTTCTTAAAAGGCTATTTTAAAGGTCAATTAAATAAAAAAATCTTTTTAGTTTTAGAAAAGCATCAGAAGTAGAGCATCGATTGTTTAATCCCTGGGATACTGACTATGTTTACATTGTACATGCTCAGTGACATTTGGACTGCTTCACACTTTAGTAAAAGCAGACACAGTAAATCAATCTAACTATTAGTTACACAATCACACACAGTGAGAAAGCAGCCAGTTGGTGAGTTTTTCCAGTAACATCATATATTTCTGTTGTTCCTTTATGAACTTCTTTGTGTAAAAATATAGGTTTGGATCAAGACCCCTTATTCTGGTTTGGTTGGCTCATAAATGTGAATAGCCTTCCAATAACACTTACTGGGATGCAGTTGCTGCTTAGAACAGCTTATTTCTGACATTGATATAGCTGACAGCGGTATCGCGGCTGTATCTATTGTGAACGAGCATTAATTCTGACCTGACAAATCGGATTGATTGGTATCTGTCAATGGACGATATTTTTATGTCCTCTTTCATACAACCCTGAAAGATTTGCAGTCTATTATTTTACTTCCACTTAAAATGCTCATTTGGTCCCATTCCAAAAAGTTTTCTGTCTACCTCAAACCTCAGATCGTCTCCTTCTTCCCCTTCTTTCCTCTGCCACTACCACTGCACTATACACCACCCCCCAGGACAGCTTCAGCCAGGTGGGTATCTGGATGTGAACAAGAGCTATCTTGATCTGCAGCCAAGTGCTCTACTACTGCGATACACCCTCCAGGGTTAAAACGGTTCACATCCAGATGCACACCTGGCTAGAGCTGTCCCCAACAAACCCATTCATCACATCAACACGTTGACCTAAATCTTTGGCTTGTCAATGTTATTTCAAGAAAGAAGCTGGGAATAAGTTCATGGTATACATGGTATTTATGGTTTGTAGATCAATAAGACTCACATTCCAAGTAAGGTTCTGCCTAAGATAGGCCTTTTTTGAACACCTTTGTCCATCAAACGGAAGAATAGTAATTTGTGTTAATTTATTTGACTTGATTGTCTCCTTCTTCCCCTTCTTTCCTCTGCCACTACCACTGTACTATACACCACCCCCCAGGACAGCTTCAGCCAGGTGGGTATCTGGATGTGAACAAGAGCTATCTTGATCTGCAGCCAAGTGCTCTACTACTGCAATACACCCTCCAGGGTTAAAACAGTTCACATCCAGATACATACCTGGCTAGAGCTGTCCCCAACAAGCCCATTCATCACATCAACACGTTGACCTAAATCTTTGGCTTGTCAATGTTATTTCAAGAAGCTGGGAATAAGTTCATGGTATACATGGTATTCATGGTTTGTAGATCAATAAGACTCACATTCCAAGTAAGGTTCTGCCTAAGATAGGCCTTTTTTTTTAACACCTTTGTCCATCAGACGGAAGAATAGTCATTTGTGTTAAATTATTTAACTTAAACATCTGGGACCGTATTCGCACCTAAGAGTGAGTTAAGTGCGGACAAATCCGCACCTAACTCACTCGTCCTGCCCCTAACCTGTCCCCCAATTTTAGGTACGACCTAGCTGCTGCCTTCTGCAGAGTGTCCCAAAGTCACTTCAAAATTAACAGTATAATATAGAGAAACCGTGACTCAGTCAGAGGAAGCCCTGAGACAAGAGCGAGCAGCAGCAGGTGGGGAGTATTACAGGGGACGGCACAAAGGACCTACAGCGAGAATGACAAGCCGGGACAGGCAGCCACGTAAAGGCTGATCCAGACCTACGCCACCTGCTATATATATGGTGGGCGGCAGTGTAAGTACGGCTGAAAAGCTGTTCTGCGCATGCGCCGGCCAGATGTTGGCCAGTGTAACTATGGCAACGCCCGATCCGTAGTATCAGCGTAGTAACGGTTGAGGAGGCGTTCCTCGCCGTTACTGCGCAAATGATAGTGTAGGTAGGAGGGGGGAGGTAGTGTAATAAGGGAGGGGTGTTAGTTAAGCACTTTACTAAGCACAGTGCATCGGCGTAGGTCTGGATCAGGCCCTATGTTATAAGCAAAGTTCGTGTGAGTGCATACAATTTAATACCATTTATATCACCAACAGTCTGCACTATTTTCATTTTTTGTCTCTCTCCTCTGCATATTTCTCTGTGGGGTCAAGCATCCGCGTAAAGACCTAACAGATGCTAAGCTACAAGTGAAATTTATATAAGTGCATACAATTTAATACCATATATATCATCAACACATCAACACCATTATTGTTTTTGTCTCTCTCCTCTGCTTATTTCTTTGCCTATCAAGGTACTTGGTGCCACATTGACACACTTCAGGCAGATACATTGGGCAACTGTGTTTAACCACATTTATGACGATCGGAGCGCTTCAAGCTTCACCCTCTAAAATCTACCTAAGTGGTACGTAGATTGTGTAAATGACATACGTAGTAGGTAATTTCCTAAATATACGCAACTAAGGAGAAGAAGCTTCTTAGGTGTGAATACGGCCCCTGGTTTGTAAAAATGTTCAGAAGCCTTTAAGCATGGGAGGGGGGGGTAGAGCATTACACTGCAGATCAAGAAGTCACCAATTGAAAGTGAGGCACTGTCTTATCAAGACCTATCTGGAGTGGCTTTTCTCCATCAAATGAATGAATCATTAGTGTCAATGAACCTAATCAAGCCCAACGGACCACAAGGGAATTACATACAGCAGGTACGTAATTCCCCTGTCTAGAAGGTTGTGGAAATGCGCATACAATTTGGGTTGTCTGGTTTAGTGTTTTGCAGTTTGGTATTGTCGCTAATTCTTTTCTTACTCTCATTTATTTCCCTTAGAGCGGCCTCTCAGGTGCGGGTGGTATGGATGTACGGGGTCACTCATTTGTCCATTGGATTGCCATCACAGTTTAGCAGAGACTATGTCAAATGCCAAAGGGTCATCACTGTGCTGGAAGTGCTTTCGCACCATCTTAGATCCTTTGTGAGGTAAATGTTGCTGAATACGCCACCTGATATTGTAGTCATTCACTTGGGTGGTAATGACATTGGTCATGTTCCAGCTGTTGCCTTGACATGGTCGATTAAGAATGATTTGGCTCTGACCAGCCAGTGGTGAATGGAAATTATATGGATATGGTTGGATATTATACCGTGTGTATGTTGGAGATTTTCGGCCAATGGAGCCGCTATGGATAGTGTGTGCGGCAAAAATTTTAAGGTAAGGGCTTAAAATTTTAAAGAAAGAAAGAAAGAAAGGAATAAAGAAAGAGAGGGAGAGATAGAGAGAAAGGAAGAAAGAAAGAAAGAAAGAAAGAGGAAGAGAGAGAGAGAGAGAGAGAGAGAGAGAGAGAGAAAGGGAGAAAGAGAGAGAGAAATAACTCCAACAGCTGCAGGTGACATTTCCAGATTTCCAGTCCTTTTTTAGACACCTATTTCTTTTAAATTTCCCAATGATTTTCCTTTAATATCTATTCTATTTTCACTGGCATCAGCGTATATCCCAGTTAAACTAACATATTAAAAAAAACAGATTGACTGTAATAAATAGAATTTAAAGCAGCAATGGAAGTGGTAGAGAGAGAAAGGAAGAAAGAAAGAAATAGAGGGAGAGAGAGAGAGAGAAAGGAAGGAAGAAAGTTTCTTGTTGAAAATACATGGTGACTCACAAGCTAAAATAAAATAACAGCAATGACGCCACAGAATAGTTATATGGAGACTCATTATTATATGTATGAAAAGGACCACTATAGTGCATTTTATTATTGAAGCTTTATAGAAAGCAAACCAGCTGGTGACCATAAATAGATTACAAACATTTTTCATAGTATTTTAAAGTCTTTGAAGCTATTTTATGGATTTCTATAAGACTCTGCCCATGAATTACTAAACATCAGTAACATTTCTTCACAAAGCTATTACCTGCTAAATTCCTTAGATTTCCCCTTTTCACAGCTCTTAAGGTCTGAAGTGTGCAGGCAATCCCTTCTGAAGATAAATGATTTGCTCACCTTGCTTAGCTAGAAGAAAAATAGCAGCACATTCATCATGTATCATAAATCTTCATTATAAAAGATTTCCGACCAAAGACTATATTTAAGAACCTCTCATATCCTACAAATATAAAAATGACATTTTACAATATGTCTATGTGTGCATAGAATATGTGACACACACATACTACATATGTCTCATGGTGACCTGGCGACCGGTACTTGTCCAGCCCTGATATAAAACAATAATATATAACTACAGAGCAGAAAATGAAGTTGACTCACACAGAAATTATATATAAGCAATATGATATTTTTATATAGACGAAGGGATGTCACTCTCCATACCTAAAACAGACTTATCATCTCTGACCCATCCTCACTTCAATTTGGGATGATTCGAAAGTCTGGCTGCAGCTAAGGGTGTTGAGCACGCCCTTACTGTACATTTTTCATTCAACCTCCCTCTTTTATATGCTAGCGCCTTGTCCCATATCAACATCAGAAAGCCCACGGAAATACTTATATTAGAGAATTCTTGATCTAGAAAATCCAGATCTGTCCTACAAGTGTGTCCCGTGTGCATTATCGACAGAACGGGTGTGGGTCCCCGGTTAGAAAATCCCAATTTCGAAAATTCGAATTGCGAATTTTCTCTGTAGGTAAGGGTATCAGGCTAAATTCAGAGTACTGCCTGAAAACCTGACTTCTGCAACCTCCATGCGAAAGTCAGGTGTTTTTCTGGCAGTGTGCAAGATGTTACAATGCGGATCTCCAGGAAAACGGAACTTAGTATGACTTAGCCCATCCTCTCCACCCACGTAAAGTTGGGTGGGGGGGCCGCATATAAATCTTACAGTAGGGGCGTGTTTAAGCGGTTGTATGGACTGCTGATCCGCACAGGAGACTTAAGGTAGGGTTATGGCAGGGTACTGCTGCCAAACCTCATGAGAGAGGGTAGTGACAGGGGAGTTCACTGCAGACTACCAGGTCTTCAGAAAACACACGGAGGTCTGAATCTGGCCCATTATGGGGTTTTGTTTAATGGACTGGCCCCAGTTATTGTTAATGTTAATGGGGTATTATTCAAGGTGAAAGAAGAGCCTCCTTAGCAGGGACGTTTTAAGAAGTGAGGGGGCCCTTGTGCAGGATTTGCACATGGGCCCCCCACCCCTCCTTACTTGAGACAGGACTGTCCTGATTCACGGGCAGGAAAGGGGCGGGGCTTACAGCGCCGTTAGACCCCCGTCCCTTTTTCGGTCCGCGAATCAGGACAGTCCCATAGCGTGGGGAAAGGGGACTAATTTGGCATCTATTTCTTCCCTCCGAAGATCTTAGAGGAAATAAATAGATGCTGAATGGTCCCCCTTCCCCAGCCAACCCAGGGTGCAGGATGCATGCCACAGGGCCCCCTGTTCTGAGGGGTCCGTGTGCACACCCTGCACCCATTATAGATACACATATGCTCCTTAGTTTGAGTTAGTCAGGAGTGCCTGTTGAATAAAGTATCATGAGTTTTTGGTTAAGTCTATGCATTGAATTGCTTTCTCCTGCTACAATCCTTTATTTCTTGTGTAAGCTGTATGTATGGTTTGTTAATTTGTTAAGTTTTTTTTGTATTATTAATTATCACAAATCTGTCATATTATTAAGGGTTTGTCATTCACCTACTGGTGTTAGGAGGTTAATTTTATTTTAGAGGATGGGTGACCTAACCCTGGAGAGGTTAAACAGAAGTGGAATGAAAATGACATAAAAGTCTGTGGATTATTCACCAGTTCTTGGTATTTGCAGCATATATACTGAGAAAACATTGATTTTATTTATTTATTTATAAAACATGGCAAATGCTATTCCCTTATAGCCAAGTGAAACAATTCTTTATGCAACAGAACATTACACGGTACTCGAAATAATGCTTCATGTAACATATTCTATTCTCATGAGCTGCCTCAGGGCTTTCCTCTTATAAAATACTGTCTATTCCTTTGGGTAATAACATAAAATTACCTAAGAGCCTCCGAATAATTCAGATGAAAGGAAGCATAGGAATTGTTAGGGTTTTGTTTTTCTGTCATAATTGAGCACAAGAGCTCAATAAACTCCCCAATGATCATACATTTCTTACTCAGTAATTCTATTACCCAGATATGATATAGATGTAATATTACCGCACTTTTACTTTAAGCAATGCATAAACATGAATATCAATGGCATATCATAATATATAGCAATATTCCATTTAATGCTGGCATATATTTGCAATATGATACTATATTATGCTTTTTGGCAATGAAGAAACCATGTTATGTTTTTCCCAATACCAACACACAGCACAATTCATATGCAGCATTTCTATACATTTCGCATTGAATTTGGAAGGTAAACTGATATCGCAATTATTTAATATATGCTGCGGAGTGTTGGTTGTCAGCAGCCTCCGGGACTAAAGTGAGGGTGGTTCACCAGTATGATGGTCTTACTTTTAATAGCGCATTGCACTGCAGCGGAATGCAGGCTTCCAGAAATTGCCAACACTCTGCATTATAGAAAGTGGTGGGAATGTGGTTCCTGGAGTCGCAAAGAGAGATCCGCCAAAGGGTTTAACCTAATTCTACCCTTATCCCCTTCCCTAAACCTTACCCTCCACAGCTTAACCCTAACCCTCTATGCCCTGTAGCCTAACCCTAACCCTTAATGCCGTGCAGCCTAATCCCAACCTTCCCCTTAAATCCTAACAATAACCATTTACCTGCTGTAACCTAACCTTAATCTACCTGCCGAAACTGCTGCAACTGCCGCAACCTCTTGCTATTGGGAATAGGGAAATAGGTTCCTGTTCCTAATTGCTCATTTTCATGAACTTGACTTTAAAGCACATTACTACATTCAATCTCCTCCTTCCTCCAAAGGGCACCCCTCTGAACTCAGGTGGTAACAGCAGTGAGATGTATTTAGGTCTTGATCGCATGGTTAAGGCACGCAGAGATATGCTACGCCATCGCGCTCATTACTGCTATTAATAAGCAGGCTTTATCCTGACTTTTTCTCTATATTTTTAGTGTAAGGTTATGGCATGTATCGATTGTCTATAAAGAACTGATTGTTTATTTGTATTTACTCATTTCTGACAGACATGTTCTAATACATTTAAATGCCATTAATACTGTATGAAGAGGCCAAATGCATTGGCTAATGCAATGGGCTTAGTGACGTTTATAAAGATGTATTTTGCATTTAAACTATGTAATGCTTCTGGAAATATTCTCCCTTAATAGGGACTTGTCACATGGTACATATAAATAGATTTTTACTTTGTCCTTTGCCTATTATGCTTACTCCTCCTGGGAGGCGGAATGTAATAAATGTTGTACTGGATGTGCTGTGACTCCATTTCAGTTGCACACACTCCCAGGTGGCTAGCTACAATTAACACTTTCATGAACAGACTATAGAAAATGTTTTTTTTATAGCTGACTATATACTAACTTAGGTCCAGATTCACAGTTACGTAGTTTTCGTCTTACGTACGTTGTTTTAATAATTGAACTACTACACATGCATAGTAACTTATTTACGCTATCTATGTACCATTTCTGTACATCCTCCTTTCTCCCTTTGTATACCTACAGGCCTAATTTTTCCCTTGTATACCTACAGTCCTCCTTTATCCCCCTGCATGCCTACAATCCTCCTTTATCCCCATGTATGACTTCTGTCCTCCACTGTGCCACTGTATTCCCACAGTCCTCCTCTGTGCCCGGTATGCCTCCAAATCTCCAAATTGTGCCCCTGTATACCTACAGTGGTCCAACTTTTGCCAATGTATGTCTCCAGATTGTGCCCTTATATGCTGTACTTAAGCTAAACCCTTGTTTTTCTAATGTGTCTGTGCAAGGAGAGTGGTTAGCTGTGTGATTATACACATGAGAATCTGATATCAGTAGCTGTTCCTTAATTATAAAATGTCTCTCATATTTGTATTCACTTTGTCCTTGCTTTACTTTCTCTGATTCATCCCACAATCACAAAATTCTTCATAGTGGGTGTGTGTCTTTAAGTTTACTATATCTTCTGATAGGAATAGAATGGATGTGAATGACAAATATAGATTACGCTTACATAAATGGTACGTAGATAGCGTAAATAAGCTACTACGCATGCGTAGTAGCTCAATTCTTAAAACAGCGTACGTAAGACGAAAACTACGTAACTGTGCATCTGGACCTTAGTCTAGAACAGGGGTTCTTAACCCATGGTACGCGTACCACCAGTGGTACACGTACCTCTGGCAGGTGGTACGCGGAGGCAGGGCCGGATTACCTCTGTTAACAGGCCCAAGCCAGTAATATAACTATTACTGGTTTTGGGCCCCGTTCCCAGTAATGCACTGGGTGACGTCATGACGTCACGCCAGTGCCGCACCCCCGCCTCCCCCCCTG
>WWET01001182.1:12845-27098 GCA_011038615.1 Limnodynastes dumerilii
GTGTAATATGTGGAGAGGGAGATAAGACCATTAAGGGAGGTATAATTTGTAGAGGGGGTGTAACAGAGGGGGTGGATGGTGTAATGTGTGGAGAGGGATGTAACAGAAGTGTAATACATCATATGGGGAAGGTATAATATTTCTAGGAGAAGTGTAACATGTAATTTGGGGAGTAGGATGTATCTGAATGGGGGAGGTATAATAAATAATATGAGAAGAGGAAAATGTAATCTTGAGCCTAAAATTAACCTAAACTGAGCCTTACATATAAATGTTACGTTAATTGTTATATTTCTTTAAAGTTAATTATTTTGGACTCAGTAAATGCATCATTTTTGCAAAGTGGTACTTCACCCGGTTCCTTAGCGGGTAAGTGGTACTCAGCAAAAAAAGGTTGAGAACCCCTGGTCTAGAATATCCTATGCAAAAGTCAAATTATTGCGAACGTGCAGGACATTTTTAACAAATGCAGCCATGACACAGCTGTCAGCTGTAGTATGAAGATATATTAGAATCCAATGAATCAGTGGCCTGTGACGCTGGTCACATTTACCATAAACAGGTTTCATATTAATCAATGTAGCACGCTTGCTGGTTTTTTGCTACATTTCCCACTACAGTCACATTGGGATGTATGTGTATATTTACAGCGTATGCCTGTAGTTATAACTGCATTTCCATGGATGATACACCATTATAATAAGAGCACAGAACAGTATTCTTACAAAGAATCTTTTTCATGCATTTAAAGTGTGCCCATTGTATTATTATTATTATTATTATTATTATTGTTGTTGTTGTTACATAGATAGAAAATTTGTCATTCACATCCATTCTATTCCTATTAGAAGATATAGTAAACGGAAAGACACACACCCACTATGACGAATTTTGTGATTGTGGGATGAATCGGAGAAAGTAAAGCAAGGACAAAGTGAATACAAATATGAGAGACATTTTATAATTAAGGACCAGTTACTGAGATCAGATTCTCATGTGTATAATCACACAGCTAACCACTCTCCTTAGACACATTAGAAAAACAAGGGTTTAGCTTAGGTACAGCATATAAGGGCACAATTTGGAGGACTGGAGACATACAGTGGCACAAGTTGGACCACTGGAGGTATACAGGGGCACCATTTGGAGGACTGGAGGCATACAGGGGCACAGTGGAGGACAGAAGTCATACATGGGGATAAAGGAGGACTGTAGGTATACATGGGAAAAATTAGGCCTGTAGGCATACAAAGGGAGAAAGGAGGACTGTTGGAATACAAAGGGAGAAAGGAGGACCGTAGGCATACAGGGGGAGGAAGGAGGACTGAAGGCATACAGGGGGAAGAAGGAGGACTGTAGGCATACAGGGGAGGAAGGAGGACTGTAGGCATACAGGGGGAGGAAGGAGGACTGTAGGCATACAGAGGGAAAAAGGAGGACTGTAGCCATACAGGGGGAAGAAGGAGGACTGTAGGCATACAGGGGGAAGAAGGAGGACTGTAGGCATACAGAGGGAGAAGGGAGGACTGTAGGCATACAGAGGGAGAAATGAGGACTGTAGGCATACAGAGAGAGAAATGAGGACTGTAGGCATACAGAGGGAGAAAGTAGAACCATGGCCATACAGGGGAAGAAAGGAGGACTGTTGACATAAAGGAGGAGGAAGGTAGACCATAGGCATACAGAGGCCCAAAAGCATACAGGGGGGAAGGAGCAGCGTAGACAAGGGGAAGGGATACAGGGAGGTGAAGGAGGATCATAGACAGACAGGGAGAGGAAGGAGGACTGTAGGCATACAGGAAGTTAAAGCAGTGGCGTCACAAGGGGAGTGAGGGGATCGTGGACCGCACAAGGTGACAGATTATCAGAGGGGTGACGTTGCCTGAAGCCATTGCTAGAATAATAGCTGAAAATACACTCTGAATGTGCTATTTACATCCAGAAGAGAACCCTACAATGAAACTGTAAATCACGGTGTCAGCACTTCCAGGGATACAAATCACAAAAAAGGCCAGTACTGACAGCTATGTACTGTGACAGGACACAAAGAAAACTGTTAACTCTCTTGATCCTGGACACTATTATGCACAACGCCAGAATAGAGAATAAAAGGATCAGAGAAATCAACTTATCTATATGGAGAGCAGAAGAATTTGGTGATAATAAAAGGAAACAGAAAATTTTCCCACTGACTATTTGAATGGATGTTGGTGTTTTACTTGAACAATTTTACCAATGTTCGCAGAATGATTCTATTACAGTCTGGCTGTATATTTGTGAGCTACACTCTTTTGACTCGAAGTTGGACAATCTATTACATTATCTATCCTTTGAATGTCACTTGTGACACTAGTAAGAGGAAACACAAATTTACCGTAGTGACTTTATACATGATTATTGAGTCTTTACTTGAATGATCTCTGATACACTCTATATGAACTGAGAATATTTTCTATGGTCTGGTATGGGTGAATGTCCCAGGTCTAATGACCCAGGATTCAGACTCAGGAATAAAGGTTTTTTCCCGGGTCTCCCATGGGACTGGTGGCAATGTGAAAGGTCTGAGTTTTTCACATTGTCACCCGATTGGCTAGATTTGTTTACTATTGCTATGGCAAAAAAAAATGCCAAAGTATAGGGCATGCTGATGCTTGTAATGCTACAAGCACCAGCATGCCCAAGGATGCCAGGGCATGCTGGCACTTGGAGAACCACAAGCGATAGCATGCCCTGCCATTCTATGCCAACAAAACAAAGTCCCTCTCCCAACAAATGCCCTCCCCCATGATACATAATAAAATATAGGGCCAGCTATTAACATAAAAAAAATATACATTTAATACATTGCAATACATTACATGCAATACATTAAAACTATTATTAAAAAAATATGCTAACCTTAATATATATATAAAATACATTATATAAATAAATTACATAAAATACAATAAATACATTAAAATTATTAATAAAAAAATATTATTCTAAACATATAAATAAAATGCATTAAATACATAAAAATTATTAATAAAAATAAATACTTACCAGCTTTTATGAGATCCAAACTTGTAAGATTTTAATCCGGTGGCCAAGGGTATAAATAGGACCCAATGACAATGATGTTTTGGTAGCAGGACATGAGTTGCATCACTCTGCAAGGGTTTTTTCTTTTTTTGCCAAGACCTCCCCCCAGATTATGGCAATTTAACTTGTCAATTTTATTTACTTTATTTATTCATTCATTCATTTATTCACTTTTCTGTGCAGTAATATTACAATTAGAATTGCATATTTAGAAAAGTGAATTTAACAGATGTAATAGAAAAAAAATGGATTTATTTGCAAAGAAAATGATATGTTATGACTTATTAAAAGTCTTTAAAATTGAGTTGACTGTAATAAGCTTTTATCCCTTAGAGCTATTTTTTGTTTATGTTTGATGCACAGCAAGGGACGGGAAGATTACTTACATTTATGAACAACTCAGGGGGAAAACGCAGATGTTACATGCTTATATTTACAGACATATTTATGCTGTATTACGTAGCTCAAGCTGGAAGCATAATAATAAATCAAAAAGCCACATATAAAATATAAGTAATGAAACAAAGAAGTCAGTTTTATAGATTTCAAAGGAAATTTATTGCCCAAATGGTTTATAGACTTAATTTAAATAACTATTATTGTATTTAAATAATATTCACCATAACTTGCTGCTTATGCAAACAGACAACTTTTCAATTCTGTAATTGGCAGTATGTTGCTGTTTATTAGATGCAGAGGGGGCACTACACTACCTAATAAAGGTTACTACTGCTGTCCATTAAATAATGACAAATAGACCCCTAAGCGACGCTGTGCACCATAAGCATTAAATTGGTTATTTTACATGCCATTTCAAATATTGGATATTGTTAAATTTTAACCATTTTGATCTTCAACTAATTGTATATAAATTATTTTATCTTACTAGGAAAGAGATAGAAAATATCAATAGCCCCTTCATCTATACGTTCCCTTATTTCTCTTCTGCTTATGGGCACTGGGAGAAGCAATTTGTTTAAGTGCATGCACAGCAGAGCCATTTACTGAGAACACCAGAGTTTGAGAGTGATAAGTGTAGTCCAGAAATCAATTCGGCTTTTTTCTAGCAACCTCATTTGCAGCAAAACTGCATTCAAATTGTAAATAAAGTAGAAAGCCTATAATCACCTTTCCAAATGCAATATGCTACTTTTCTTCTGAGATTGCTTTGTTGAAAGGTGTGAATAAATGCTTATGCATATTAGTTGTAATTATTATCAAGTTTCATTCTCAGATCCCCAGACACATTCTGTCACCTCATCATAAAATGCAGAGTGAGGTTTCAGCATAATCTTACAAGAATCCTGAACTGTGCACATTTCCTGTAAACATGAATTTGAATGAAATACAAAAACATTTCAACATGAAATCCTGAGATTATAAATCAAGAGGAAAAAGGGCATTTACTAGAACGTAAAATAAAAATATTCTCAAATGCTATTTGAAAACAGTTACAGGTAAATTAGTTATGTTTGGAACAATTAATAAAACCAATAAAAACAGATTATGTTATTTACTGAGAGTATTACATCATTTTAGATTGTCTTTAAACAGACAAATTCCAGTCTGTAATTAATGGCCTGCAATTAGCAGCAGGTTAATTACACTGGTAGCCAATGATTTTGCCACAGGGTTCCTTATATGTTATTATAAATGTATCTCTCTAATGAATGGTTATAGATTATTTTATCACCATTATTTTGAAGTTATATCTACTTTAAGAGCCGATACTGCAATATATGACTCATTTATAGAGCATTTAGGGAGTCCTTTATAGATAGGAGGCACATTTGCAAGAGAAAATATGCAGTGGAGTAACCTACAAATAGTAGTTTACATGCTGATGCCACTAGTCTGACAGTGTGTAACATCCACTTTTGTCAGGCTTCTCACAGGCTGGTCAAAGGGTATTGAAAGACCACTGCACAGACTATTACTTTTGTCTGATGAACATTCTAGACATCAGCTCCGAGTCAAAGCACGCCATGATGTTATGATACCGGTAGTCAGGTGGGAGCAAGAACAGGTACCGGAGAGCTGATTTGGGTTCAGAGGCACTGCAGGAGGTTCCACACGGTGCAGGTAACACAGCCTGGACGATCTTGGGAGCGTGGCGGGTGAAGCCTGCCAAGGTGCGGAGTCTAGCAGGACCATGTTCTTCACTAGAGCCTCTGAAGGTGAGGATAGTCTGGCGTTGCCGGTTTATCCGCAGGTTGCGAGCCTGGGGCAATGCCCGGGAGAAGAAACTGCGGTATAGATGGGAGAAAAGGGAAGAGACAGGCCAGCAGAGCCTGGCCTGTAACAAACAACAGAAAACATTAAAACAATGACTGAAACAGGTGGGGACTAACAGGACAAACTGGACTCACTAGGACAATCACACACAGCCAAAAAGCAGGAACCCCCGGAGGGGTTAACAAACACAGTCACACAGAAGAGGCGAGGTAAATACAAAGAAGGGCTGAACAATAAGGTGGGAGAAAGAGGATATGGAACACTAAGGGTAAGGCAGCAAGGTACTGGGCAGGAACAACGATGGGACACTCAGGAATCAATAGAAAAAACAAAAGGCAAGAGAGAGAGATAAAGAAGCAGGCACAGTGGCTGTAAACAGGAACTATAACTGGCGCCAGAGATATGACAGCGATGGTCTGATATAGGGACTGATCCACTATGATTGGCCAGCAAAGAACTAGTCTCTCAAGTGAGGAGGCGTTCCCCTGACAACTGGGGACGCATCCAATGCAGGGCTGACACATGGGACGCGCGTCTGAGACAGTAGCGGCGCCCACGTATCTTTGGTAACTAAGACGCTGTCGCTAGGGGAGCCGGAGCGTGCAACACAGGTGAATAAGGTAATGGCAGCGGTGCGGGACGGGCAACCAGAAGCAAGATCAGCTAGACGTTTGCATGTGGCGACGGCAGCTGTAACACATGAAATACTTAGATTTACCATCCACCATGAGGCCTTTCCCTCACAGTGAAGAAATGCCTGGGCCAAATCCTCCGGAAAAGTTCAAACATCAAAGAGATGAATGAGAAATGGAGCCTGCAGAGCATCGCAACAATCAGGCTAGTCTTGACCCAAGCTTTAAGTCTCCCAAACCATCTCCTGAACCACATTTACTAACCCAAGTTGGAGGTTTGAAAAGCTGGAATTTCCTTCACAATGGGCTGGATCCAGACTTAATTAACCATGTTGATTGCAGGGGAGTCATATTTCATCTATTGCAAACAGTATTAGAGTTGAGAGGTAATGTTTCCTAGCCCAAGTCTAAATAACAATGTAATAGTAAAGCTGTTCAGTATCTGTGTGCAGTAAGCAATTCGAAGATATATCCCTGCATGCAAAGAATACAATTAACTTGACTCCCCCTGAAATCAACATGGTTTGGCCCAGTTGTAACTTTCCTCTCTTAGGACCTGATTCACACTTAAGAATCTTCTTAAAATAAGAACTTAAAGTCACACCTGGGCTAAACCATGGATGTTTCCATAGTGACGCCGGGCAACATCTGCCCGGCGCATGCGCATTAGAGCTACGGCCGCCGTACTAGCAACGGCGGCCGTAGCTCTGGATCAGGCCCAATGGGCAGTTGCCCATGGTCCCACAAATCTAGGGGCCCTTGAGCACCGCTGTCCGGCATTTTCAGACTGACCTGAAAATCAGAAGCCTGGATCGACATACAAGGAGGGGAAAGAAAGACTGGCTGGACATACAAGGAGTGGATAGAAGGGCTGGCTGAACATAAAGAGGAGGAGTTTGGATGGCTAAAAGTGTAAAGGAGGGACAGTGTGATGATAAAGGGGAATTACTGTTATAATGAAGAGGCAGCAGTGTGATGTAGGGGCAGTGTTGATTGAGGAGGGCACAATGTGATAAATTATCTTTTATATATTGACATTTTTGTGTTTTTCAAATCTTATAATGTTCAAAAGTTTTAGTTACATTTTTATTCCTGTAAATGAGTTGGTAGGGGCCACTGTGCACTGCTGTGCCCAGGGCCTACAATACTTTTAAGATGGCCCTGCCTCTCCTACAGTATAACAGGCAGCAGTGTCTGGAAAGCCTGTACAGAGCTTTGCTGTGCTCCCCCAACCCCAACCCCGCCTTTTCCATGTATGTTTCTGTGGGAGGTGCAGCAGGGGATGGCAACGCGCCATCCCGAGCACCAGGAGACCCATTTGGTGGCCAGTCAATCCTGATTGGCTGCCAGACAGTCACATGGTGCGGCCGTGAGCCAATCAGGGCTTGCGGTGACCATCTTAGTAGGGGCAAGTGCGGTGAGCCAATCAGGGCTCACTGCAGCACTGCACCCAGGTGCCCCTGTGGAGCCAAACAGGGCTCACCACGTCACACTTTCCATCCACCTCTGCAGCTGGATAGAAAATCCACTGCATGGGCTGGGAGGAAGTGGCAGTGGCCGGAAGAGGCTGAAGATAGAAGGTGGAGCTGCGCAAGGTCAAGGAAGACAGGGCCAGAAGTGGCTGAAGATTAGGAGGAAGAGCTGGAAAGAATGAAAGAGACAGCATCTGAAGAAGAGAGCAAGAAAGGCAGTGGAGTGTCTTTTTTTAACGTTTCCCTCCCATTGCTGTCTATGATGCTCTCCAGACCATCCTGGACTGGGAGCCCTGAACCCCACTGGACCACCAGGAATCTGGCTCTCCATGGGCATGGTGCTTAAGTGATAATAAGGGCAGTGTGTGAGTGATAATAAACAGATAAAAATAGATAACCCTCTAACAGTGTTGTGACATTCTAATTTATGCAAATTAAAGAGTTGGCAGGTGCTTATTTTTAGTCTCTTAAAATAATATTCCTCCGTAATGCTCCATAGGATTACATGTAAGACGAGAGAAACATAAAAATGATGAATTAAAATTATATCCAATTTATTCACACTTTAAACCAATTGAAAAACAAATTAATAAATAAAAACAAGCTCAATAACCATATGAAAAGTCATAATATTAGATAACTTTAAGTTCACCAGAAAGATAAAACCCAGAGGTCATAAGATAGAATATCCGATTGAATGCAAATAAAAGTATCTGCCAGACACTACCTAAGCCCTGAGGAATTGTTAACCCTAGCTGGTCTACATAACATTCTACCTTAGGAAAAATATAGATACATTCTTTTCACAGCACTGTTAGCAAGTTATCCATTTTTATCTGTTTATTATTTCACTTACTGGAGGGTGTAGGACCCTCTAGGATATCTCTTGACAGTTGCAGTTTTAGCACGGCTGGTTATATTTAACTGCTTATTTGACTGTGTGAGTGATAGTATGGGCAGTGTGTGAGTGATAGTATAGACAGTATGTAAGTGATAGTTGGGCAGTGTGTAAGTGATAGTGTGGTTGGTGTGACAGTATGGGTAGTGTGATAGTATGGGCAGTGTGTGAGTGATAGTATGTGCAGTGTGTGAGTAATAGTATAGGCAGTGTGTGAGTGATAGAATGGGTAGTGTGTGAGTGTTAGTATGGGCAGTGTTTTAGTGATCGTGTGGGCAGTGTGTGAGTGATAGTATGGACAGTGTGTGAGTGATAGTATGGGCAGTGTGTGAGTGATAATATGGGGGTGTATGATAGTATAGGCAGTGTGATAGTATGGGTAGTGTGTGAGTGATAGTATGGACAGTGTGTTAGTGATAGTATGGGTAGTGTGGGCAGTGTGATAGTATGGGCAGTGTGTGAGTGATAATATGGGTGGAATGATAGTATGGGCAGTGTGATAGTATGGGCAGTGTGTGAGCGATAGTGTGGACAGTGTGTGAATGATAGAATGGGTAGTGTGTGAGTGATAGTACGGGCATTGTGTGAGTGATAGTATAAACAGTGTGTGAGTGATAGTGTGTGAGTGATAGTATGGGTGTATGGGTAGTGTGATAGTATGTCAGTGTGTGAGTAATTTTATGGACAGTGTGTGAGTGATAGTATGGGCAGTGTGTGAGTGATAGTATGGGTGGTGTGATAGTATAGGCAGTATGATAGTATGGGCAGTGTGTGAGTGATAGTATGGACAGTATGTGAGTGATAGTGGGCCGTATGCAGAGCTCCGGCCACATTGCATTTGCGGCCAGAGTTTGCCGAAATGTGCTACTGCGCAAGCGCAGTAATTTTGTAACGTAATCTACGTTACTTGTTGCAACGTAGATTGCGTATACGCGGTCTTTAAAACCGCGAATATGCAATCTATGTTGCAACAAGTAACAAGTATACGCAATCTACGTTGCAACAAGTAACGTAGATTACGTTACAAAATTACTGCAATGCAGCCGGATCTCTGCATACTTCCCAGTATGGACAGTGTGTTAGTGATAGTATGGGTAGTGTGTGAGTGATAGTATGGGTAGTGGTAGTGTGTGAGTTATAGTATGGGCAGTGAGTGATAGTATGGGAAGTGTGTGGGTATGGGCAGACTAATAGTATGGACTGTGAGATGGTATGGGCAATGCGATGGTATGGGCAGTGTGATTGCTAGTATTACAGAGTGATAGTGATAAATAGGATGGGCAGTCTTAGGGTTAGGCTGCAGGGAGGGAAGTCTTAGGGTCAGGCTGCAGGGACAGGAGTATTAGGGTTAGGCTGCCTGGAATGGAGTCTTAGGGTTGATACTTACTCAGAAGTCAAATAAAATATGATTACAATATACTGTATACATAAATCTCATTTAATCTGCCATCAGTCACATATCAATTGAAAGTTTTTTTGTCAGGTTTTCTTCTTATGTATATGTAAAAAAAACACTTCTTATAGTGTACTTGGCAAAGTCCAAGAACTTATTGAATTCAATTTGCGTGATGTTTGGAGTTCTGAAATGTTCTGTGATAGAGCAGATTGATTACTATAGCCCTTGCTGTATATAATATATATAATAATAAAAAAAAATGGGGGTGTACATTTTTGGGATTTGCCCTAGCACTTTCCCTAGTTACGCCACTGCTCTCACAAACAAACTGACTCTGTACCTCAGTGCTAAAGGGCAGGAACTTGCTGCACATGCTTAGTTACTCAGCCTAACACTAATGTCAAAGCCACTCTTACTGAAGAATGAAACAGCACAGAGCGCACACAACTCTAACAGAAAAGAGATGGAAAATAGCAGTAGTACCTTCATCTATACGTTCCCTTACCTCTTCTTCTGCTTATGAGCAATTTGTTTAAGTGCATGCACAACAGAGCCATTTACTGAGCATAAAAGAGTTTGAGAATAATACTGTAAAGCTGGCCATACACTAGAGCGATTATCAGCCCAAACACCCAATTATCGGGTGATCGGGCTAAAAATCACTCTAGTTAATGGCCTAGATCAATTTTTAAAACGTACAATAAACACACCAGAAATGCTCTCGTATGATTATAGCGCCCAATATTTTAAGGGAGTCAATCAGCAAGCTGAATGGCTCCCTATCCCTGTAATAGACAATGCTGCTGATCTATGTATAAAGCTGCTCTGACTGCTTTGAAGTATAGCTTCAAAGCTGTCAGAGTAGCATAGTGCATAGATCTGCAGCAGCGTCTATTGCAGGGAATAGTACAGAGAGGGACCATCTGTGTGAAGCGCGGATTTGGCAGATCCCTATCTGTACTACTCCCTGCAATAGACGCTGCTGTAGCTCTATGCACTATGCTGCTCTGACAGCTTTGAAGGTAGACTTCTAAGCTGTCACAGCAGCTTTGTACATAACTCTGCAGCAGCGCCACAGAGAGCGCTCTCCCCCTCCCCTCTTCTGCTAGGATTGTCGGTCCCAGCACAGGAGGTGTATGGTGCCGATAACAGGACATAAGCGATCAACAGCTGATACCTGACACACATCATTCGTACTCAGTCAAACCAACGATAAACCCAAATTCTAAAGAAATAAGACACTGACACAATCATTGGCTTTTAAAAGGGGACATAGGTTTATTGATAATAAATTGATTCGAATGGATGAATTTTTATAGACTATAAAATTTAGGGTTGAGCAAAAGGTGGCCATAGAAGGTGGTGTCACCCCGGAACTAAAACGATAACAGCCGTCATCGTAAAGGCGCCCCCACCTCCCTCCAACACTCCAGGCTCCACCTCTTCGCGTGCACACCTCATCTAAGGAGGAGGCAAAGAAAACCAAGGTCCTGTCCCGCGACTAGTAACCTGGTAATGATTTGAAGGGTGCGCCTCTGCAACATATATTTAAGTTCCCCCACATCTTTTCTTACTTAAACAATTGCGCCAAAACTATGGTGACACACACCTCTATCGCCCCACCTATGCCCCGTCTGTGGAAGAAAATTACATGTTAAATGCATCCTAAACAATGGGAGGGAGGGAGGGCAACGAATTTTCATGAGGAAGAAAAAACCCCCAGACAGCCCCTTATAAAAACATTGTCACCTGACCTATGACCCACCCTAACCCCCATTAACCAATCATAACGTACCCCATCAGCATAACACCAGAAACTTCTGTAACCAGGCAAACTGATGTCTGTCAGGCACAGCTGGTCGCTTATGCTCCTTCTCACCTATGCGGTGCTCAGTTCATCTTTTCCCTAGCGGGAAATCGTCCTGTTTATCGGCTCAACCCCTGCTGGGACCGATAATCGTCCTAGTGTGTGGCCAGCTTAAGTGTAGTCCAAAAATAAATTTGGCTTCATTTGCAGCAAAACTCAACTGAACAAATTGTAAATAAAGTAGAAAGCCTGGCCAACAATCGCCTTTCCAGGGGTTATATGCTACATTTCTTCTGAAACTGCTTTGTTGAAAGATATGATTAAATGCTTATGCATATTAGTGGTAATTATTATCAGGCTACAGGAAGTGTTGATGAGCGTAGGCAGCACTATGTAGGAATCTAGTTAATGCTATGGACTGTAGTGACAGGGTTATGGCACTCGTTATCCAATCTAGGATCAGTGGGAACTAAGAAATGTCTGCTGATTTTGTCTTTTGTGTGACTGCCAAAATTAAAGTGACATTGAGTTTGATTCCTTCCTTGCTCGTATTGGTGAATCATAGGTCAGCAACTAGCTTAAAGTTTACAGAATGAATACAATATATTGTACATTGCAGCCCCCTTGGGGCTGAACGTGCTTTAATTAATTAAAATGTATTTTGTCCTTACAATAGAAGCCTGTTAGACTTAGTGATTCATACCTTGCAGAGGTGGAAGCTTCTATGTACCCTTCTACCCAGCTGTCATGCTAAAATAAATGACATAAGCTAATAAATAAAATAAATAAGCAAATATTTCATTCAAATGCATCCAATTCTAAAAGAGACTGCAACAGATTACAACAAACAGTGATTGATGTAATTAAAATCAAACTACAGTTTGGTTAATTGCTACAAATGACTAATTAGCTGATGATGATTAATTACAGTAGCAGTGAATCAAATCAATTTGCATGTCTACCTGACCTAAATTGTAAAAAGCACTATAAAACAACACAAATGCCCACACATTGGGGCAGATCCTAAGTCTGACAGGGGAATTATGACTGGCAAGATCGTAATTCCCCTGTCCTGTGGGTTGTGCGCATGCGCACAACCTACTTACCATATCGTACCGTATGTAGAAATTCTACGTAAGAGAATTTCGTATGCCAGTGGCTCCAATAAAGGGGTGTTAACCCTATAATACGATGGTTGTATCTCCGCCAAATATCATCCACCGTAAGGCCGCATACATGATCGTAAGAGTTAAGGTAGGAATCTGGACACTGAAGTGACGGCCGTAATGACCTCGGGCACAGGTCCTGGGGCTGACACTCCACAACCTAGTTCTGACCCATGTGTTATCATTTCATCAAGTATGGAAATCACTGCTGGACTATTGTGTTGCTATCAAATATGTATTGTATATTGTAATAAAACAATATTATTCTCTATTGTTTTAGTGTGTTCACACTGCTATTGAAGTGGTCACACTATTCATAACTTTCCATTGCCATTATACAATACATAGGCTTCCCTGCACTAGCGAAATGTGCAGTATATGGTCACAATTGAGGCGTTGAGCTTGCCTGCTTTGTGCCTATACTTGCATAGCCACAGACCTAGTCATAAAAGTTGATCTAGGAATCTGGACATGTAAGTGTCCAGATTTCCTAACAACAGCGGTGTTTGCAGGGGGCGTGTTCTCCCCATTACGGAAGTGTAACTATGGACCCTCACACGCATGTAAAGCGTGCAGGGGACAGGATCTATGCACAGGTAAGTAAATATTTTAGCTTCATTTTGTTACAGTTATTACAGACCCTAATGTTTCTAGAAACAAATGACTGTAAAATTCTTTTTGTTCAGCCTAGAATATGCAATTATAGAATAAACTTTTCAAAGATATGATTTTACAAAATGTATATATTTAACTAACTATTTCTTGCTGGTTCGGAAGCAAGTTCTAAAAAGCAGCAGATGACATATATTAGCTCCAATGTTTGCATGGCATTAGCAGGTAAAACCAGAGCACAATGCTGTCACAGGCATAGACAAGCCCAGAGTCAGTAGATACAGTAATTGAAAAATAGATTTAAATGAAAAAAATGCAAAAAAAAATGCAGTACGGCAGAATATTTCACAATTTTTATTTTTATACTATCAGATATTGTGTCTCAATTTAATGAGAGACATATCTATGGAATCTTGTCATTTCGATTATTCCGGGTCTTGCAGCTGCAGCTTATCATACCCTAAGTATCAGAGGATGCAGAGGTCACAATGAAAGTTATAGATAAACTATTGTAGCATGGCAATCCAACAGTCAATGTCTAAAGTATGCTGCATACCATGCCTATATATTCTAACCAATATTTGTTATTATTATTCCTTTAATGTGACTGTAAGTGTAGTGTTTCCAACACTATTAAAATGAAATGATACACATATGATCTTTTATTTATTTATTACTAGTCTAAAACCCGTCATAAAGATGGGAAAAATATTGCCCATTCATTTCTCCCCCACCCCAGTATCCCTATCATGTCTCCAGTCCCGTCCCCCCAGTATCCCCATCATGTCTTCAGTCCCCCCCCAACACTATTAAAATGATACACATATGATCTTTTATTTATTTATTACTAGTCTAAAACCCGTCATAAAGATGGGAAAAATATTGCCCATTCATTTCATCCCCACCCCAGTATCCCTATCATGTCTCCAGTCCCGTCCCCCCAGTACAGTA
>WWET01001182.1:48040-78102 GCA_011038615.1 Limnodynastes dumerilii
CACTGCCAGGGAAGGGTTCTTCACAGTAAGGGCAGTCAGGATGTGGAGTGACTGCCAGGGAAGGGTTCTTCACAGTAAGGGCAGTCAGGATGTGGAGTGACTGCCAGGGAAGGGTTCTTCACAGTAAGGGCAGTCAGGATGTGGAGTGACTGCCAGGGAAGGGTTCTTCACAGTAAGGGCAGTCAGGATGTGGAGTCACTGCCAGGGAAGGGTTCTTCACAGTAAGGGCAGTCAGGATGTGGAGTCACTGCCAGGGAAGGGTTCTTCACAGTAAGGGCAGTCAGGATGTGGAGTCACTGCCAGGAAAGGGTTCTTCACAGTAAGGGCAGTCAGGATGTGGAATTCACTGCCAGAAAAGGTTGTGATGGCAGATTCACTGGATATGTTTAAGAAAGGATTAGATACATTTTTAGCAGAAAAGGACATTCAGGGTTACCAGGACCGCTAATTTAAATAAAGGACAGTAGTGGAGCAAGGTAGAAATGTATGTATTTATTTATCTTAGGATTGCAACAGTTTTGAGGTTGCTTTATATGGATTAACTTCCAATATAAAGATAGGGATCGCAGGAGATCCAAAATAGGTTGAACTTGATGGACTGTTGTCTTTTTTCAACCTCATCAACTATGTAACTATGTAACTATGTAACTATCAATAACCGTATAGTGTGGTCAGTTTAAATAAAATAACCAATAATCAGTCAATAATGCAATAGATAAAATATAGATAGAATCTGTTTTCACAGGTACAATATTTTTATAATATTTAGTTAGTCATTTATAATTATCTTGAGAAAAAAATGTACAGATAGGTTAAGCATAGAGATAACAAAAGCTGCAGTGAACAATGGACTGGTAAGTACAATAATAAACAATATTACTTGGAAATATTTTACATTTTATACTTTGATCATTTGCATAACCACTAAGAAGAGTCCAATGGGGTGTCAAATCTATGGGTGTGGATCGGCATCGAGTACGGCCTTTTATCTCCCAGCTAGTTCCGGACTGGCTCTCAAATCGATTATTTCTGCCTCGCTAAGGAGAAGCAATCGATCATTCCCAGGATGAAGATGTGGCAGAAAATCGTAAGTATTTATCTAACCCCAACCCTTATCCTATCCCTTACCCTAACTCTTCTCTTACATTACCCTACCCTGCCCTTACATTACCCTATCCTTAAGCCTCTTCTCCCTGCAGCCAGACCTTAAGACTCCCCTCACCACAGCCTAAGCCTAAAACTCACCTGTCTGTCGGGTCTACGGCGATATGACGGATCTGCGGTGGTGGTTTTCAAATTATTAAATTGGTAATTATGCAGAAAAATTTATTTGGCATACTTACCCATTCATTAGGTAAAGTTTCTAATAAGTACCATTTTCGATATAGAAACAGACAAAAAAAAGGTTTCGGCTGTCTGTATTTCTAAAATGGAATTTTCAAGGCAGCGAATGCATACCCAAAGCTACATTGCCTGAAATACCCTGCCCACCCAAAATGTTACCACACCCTGCATTCACACATTAGAGCAAGGGTGTCTTATGTGCATGTGCAGAAGAAGTCTGTCATAGGAAGAAAGGACTGTGTCCAAACCAATGGACGCACTAAGGCCCGTATTCAGAGTACCAGACCTATAACATATACATCTAGTGCTTAGCGATTTTTACTACTGCACATGAATAGTAATTTTTTTACGTAATCTACGTATCTTTTTCTTACGTAGATTGTGTAAATGCGGTCAGAAAGACCGCATTAACACAATCTAAGTAAGATAAAAGATACACAGATTACGTTAAAAAATGACTACGCATGCGCAGTAGTAAAAATCGCTAACCACCGGACTTATATGTTATACGTCCGGTACTCTGAATACGGGCAAAAGTATCCACTATCAGAACTATGCTTGGGAACAGTGGTGTGACTAGTGCAGAAAGTGCCAAGGGCAAGTTAAAAAATGGCACCCGCAACGCTCACTACCACCACTATTTTTTTATTTTTTTTTATATTACAAAGAAAAGAGAAAAGAAAGGTAACGAAAAAATACATTGTTATTTATTTTGTTGCAGGTTTTTAAAAAAAGTTTTAATAAATATATATTTTTTTAAATCGCATTAAAATTTAACATCACATAAAAGAAAGAAATGTAAATAGTAAAAAAAAAGAGATAGTTAGCAAAGCACAGTTACATTAATTGTGTAACCTGCTGCATTGTGCCTCTCAGCCTGTGTTTCCACATGCATATTTAAAAATGCCAGGAGCAGAGTTCTCCTTTTCCTGGGCCACTTGTAGCATATTTGTTATTGTCAAACATTTCCATGTCCTGCTGATAACTAATGATCATGTGTGGTACTGTGTGTCATTATCTGTAATACATTTCATGCTGGATGAGAGCACGCTTATCTCCCCCAGCACTGTAACCAGCATGTTACTTGTTAAATGGGTATCTGTCAAGGTTAATTAAACACTTGCAGGAAGGAAATGTTGTGTTCTTGTAACAAATTCATCCTTTGCAATTATTACATAACAAACTGCTGGGTGTGGTCCAGCTTGTCCCAGAATATGCACCCTTGTGAGGTGTTACGGCAGCCAGCTCACCTCTACAGTATGATTAATTAAAATTCCCACGTAAAAAAGAGATGGTGCAGAAATCTGGCTTGTGCTAAATCAGGGGTTCTCAACCAGTGGTACTATTACCATTGGTGGTACTTGGACCATGGGCATTTTAAGAAGTGAGTGGGCCCGTGTGCAGGATTTGCACGGACTGCCCAGATTAGCGGCCCTGAAAGGGGCGGGGCTTAATAACGCTATAAGCCCCGCTCCTTTCGCCCCAATAATCGGGACAGTCCCACCGCAGGGGAAGGGGGACTAATTTGGCACTATTTCTTCCCTCCGGATGATATTAGAGGGGAAAAATAGATGCTGAATGGCCTCCTTCCCCTGCCAACCCTGGGTGCAGGATACATGCTACAGGGCCCCCTGTTCTGAGGGGCCCGTGTGCATTGCACACCCAGCACCCATTATAGATACGCCTATGACTTGGACCATTGTCAGGTGATACTGATCAAGGTTGTAAGGAGGTATAATACCAAATGGCCGGGGACATAATTTATAAAATATCTTGATATCTTGGGGGCTAAATGGCATTTGTATCAAATGCACTTTAAAATCACTGTAACAATATGTAAACAAAAACAATAAAAACTCTGAAAATACATATATGGGTCATGGGTATATGTATACATAATATGCAAAGGGGTACTTGACATGATTCCATAGTGGGTAAGTGGTACTTCACATGATTTTATAGTGGGTAACTGGTCCTCTCAAAAAAAAAAAGTTGAGAACCTCTGTTCGAAGGGTTGAAGCCAGCCCTTACTGTACAATCCGCATACCTACAACAGAGCATTAGCCCATTCCTCCCTCTCTGTCTCACCCCACCATAGGAATATTTTCCAAGACGGAATGATCAGTCCTGGTAATGCAGCCCTCGTGCATGTGCTGCTTAATAAAAGGGGGCGTATTCTGCTGCTAGTGATTGTATTATGTCAGCATTCCGTCCTAAACTATTTAAAAAAAATGAATGTTGCAATTCTTAAAAAATGCATTGTAAACATTGTAATTAAAGATGAAAAGAAGCACAGATGTAGGAAATGTTACTGCTATTACACCTTTCTCAATTTAACTATCTATTTGTATTAACTGTTTGATGAGTTATTGGATCTATTTTAGCTTATTACCAGATTTTTGGGAATTGTTGCTATTCTAATCTGATATTAGGCGTGGGCTTAGTTGCTGTGCATATGTGCCATGTGGTAGTTATGATATAAAATTATATCACACAGAAAACTATAGTCTTTTTTTTATTTTACTCTTTTATCTCTTTTGTTATGGAGTGGATCTTACTGAGCTTGCCTTGCTTCTGTTCAGTAAGCTAGAGCTGAATACTAATACTGTATTACTGGTACAGTGAACATCTAGAAGAGCAGGTGTACAAAGTATTACCAGGACGTTTGAGAAATAGAGGGGAAAAAAATACTTATGTCAGATGCTACAATAAAATGAGTCCTTTCTGAGGTGATGAATAACATACCAGACTCAATGTGAACCTATCTAAGACTTGATACAAAAGAAATGAACCATGCCTCATGTTAAATTCATCTGATATTTAAGAATAATAGGCAGAGCCATATTGTGTGCCAAGTTGTTTATGCAAGTCATAGGCAATTTGACTTAATAGTCTTGCCATCTGTTGGCAAGTATAATATATAAGGATATTGGAATATTTCACATTTGATTATATATATATATTACAAGCAGTGATCGGTGCACTGCTGACCTTACAATGTGTGTACTTTAGAGAAGGATAGATTGTCCAAAACAACAGTCACAAAGTGCTCCAAGGATTTAAAACACCAAATTCTTTCCTCCAGAACCGCGACTTCCCCAGAATTAACCTGGTCCTCACATCCAGGCATAAAATCTAAAACAATATGAATAACAGGGGGCACTTAATGGTGCATTAAAAGAGTTTTATTCAACCCCAGTGGGTCAACAAATAAAAACGTACCAGACGTAAACTGATATTCAGCATGTGGACATTAAAACTCCTAATAACCGTACATCACCATTAGATGCGCCCAGCGTCCTGGAAGCTCTCGCTGGCTCTCATGGACGCATCTAACAGTAATGTACACGCGGTTATTAGGAGTTTTAATGTCTACATGCTGAATATCAGTTTGCATCTGGTACGTTTTTATTTGTTGACCCACTGGGGCTGAATAAAACTCTTTTAATGCACCATGAAGCGCCCCCTGTTATTCATATTGTTATATATATACACATACATAGACATCATGTGTAATATTTATTTATATACCTTGAGAATATACTGAACTATAAAATAAGGTAATTGTTCCTATAGCAAATTATATGGACCGGATTCAGACTACCGGACATATAGCATATAGTCCGTAGTTTACTGGTTTTTACTACTGCGCATGCATAGTAAATTTTTTACGTAATCAACGTATCTTTTCTTGACATAGATTGCATATATGCGGTCTTAAAGATCCCATATACGCAATCTACGTAAGGAAAAAATATTATTATGTAAAAAATATGCATAGTAGTAAAAAACGGTAAACTACGGACATATATGCTATACGTCCAGTAGTCTGAATCCGGTCCTATATGTGCAATATAGGCCCCATCCACTAATAGTCTGATTCTTGGAGAGGGGGATCCATCTTGATGGTCAGGAGCCTGACACCATTGGATCGCTGGAATGAAGATCAACGGGGACACCAGAACGAAGATTCAGTATTCAATGGAGATGTCTGATCTATACTTATGTACTCCATGAAACATGGATGGGTGAGTACTATACTTAATGTTAAGGTTGGGGTTATGGTTAGACTTCAGTTAGGGTTAAGTTAGGCTGCAGTTAGGATTAAGCATATGATTTTTCATTGTCGACAACATTTAAACAATCTAATAATACGCAACCTTGTCAGAAAATTAACAACCCTGTCTAAGTTCATTTTGTCAGCATTCATACACTGTCAAACTAATGTTGTCAAGTGTATAAATGTTGATAAAACAACTTTCTCTCCCGTATATGAATCCCTAGGAGAGGAAGAGTCTTGTACTACATAGAAATACAGAGGGCTGATCCAGAGCTGCGCTTACACATTTTTTAAGGGCAAAACTGCTGCAAATAAACACTTGAGCAATACCATGTTGAACTGCAAGGGGAGGCATATTTAAACTGTGAAAACAGAATTAGAGTTGAGAGGTGAAGTTTCGTAGCTCAACTCTAATTTATAGAATAAATATAAAGTATGCAGTATTTGAGGTCTATGTGCACAGATAAAGTATTTTCTCTGGATGCAAAAAATAAATACCACTTAATTAGCACCCCTCACATTGCAATATGGTTCATGGAGCCGTATACTTGCACTTATTTTGTTCTTACTCCCAAACTCTGGATCAGCCCCAGAATGTGTAAGGTACTTGGTCTATGTCAGTGAGTGTGGGTTGCTGCTGCAAACAACCCTTTTTCAAAGGGGCCATGGGAAATCGATTGTTTATGCCTTGCACAGAAGAAGCAATCAATCCACGGAAAAAAGAAGACACTGTGATGAATGGTGAGTATGAATGTAACCCTAAATCTTACCCTAACACTCCCCTTCAATTACCCTAACCCTACCCTTCCATTACCCTAACCATAACCCTCCACTCCCCTTCCTGCAGCCTAAACCTAAGACTCCCTTATCCGCAACCTGACCCTAAGACTCCTTTCCCTGTATCCTGACATTAAGACTCCCTTTCCCACAGCCTGACCCTACCTAACTCACCTCCCCGCAGCCTGACCCTAACACTTCCCAATGAGTCTTACTCACCTGTCCGGCCGGTGCGGCGGGTCTGCAGTGGTGTGAATGGTCTGTGGCGGCGTTTCCTAATGAATGAATGGGTAAGTCTGACGATCTGCATACACACTCATTCATAAAAAAAATGTCAAAATAGCAATATTTTCAAAATAGTGACAGACAAAAATCAGCTATTGCCTGTCTCTATTTCAGAAAAAGCTGACTCGCAGAGGAATCTACATCCCTGTTCCATAGCAGCTCATTCCACAGCAGTAATGGCAAAAACAATTGTTATGTTTTTAAACTTATACTAAATTACTTCAAAATTGGAGAAAAATAACAGGCCAATTAAAATGATATATTTTCTTGTTTTGGATATTTGTACACACTTTCACATACAGTGGTGATTTGTGTTACACCTACCTTATACATGTAGGAGTGCTTGGATGGAAAAATAGTTTCTGTATACAACTCATCAATAAAGAGGATAATGGCAATATGGATGAATGTCTAATCATTTTGGCACCTGTGAAAAAGTCACTGGATCTTTAAAGAAATATTTTTTTAAAAATGACACTTTTTGTTAGACTATTTCCACTCAGCAATGTCACATTTATAGCATTCATCTTCCACCAACCAGCCTACTAGCGAATAAAATCTGAAGTTAATGGTCTAGAAATAAAGACTTGTAGACCGGTGTCAGTATAAAGGTGACATCTTTTACTAAAACTATGGTGACAAATCAACTCTGGGCAATGTAATATGCACTTTACATTGGGGCACTCTGACATGACCAGAAAGAGTCTCTCAGCTTTCCACAGCTGATACAAACGTGTCTCAGCTTTCCAGAGCTTAGACAAAATTCTTCCAGCACTAAACATCCTCAGGAGCCTCTTAAACAATTAAAATCACTTTCACATCACCACCCCGGAAATATCCTGGGCCGTGGTGGCAGATCATTCCAGGGTCACAGAGGGGTATTCTTCTAAACTTACAACCTCCAATGTAGAACAGTGGCCTAAGGGCCTCATTCATTAAGCTCGATTTGAGCTAAATCACCTCAAATTGCGTGATTTGAACTTAAAAAATCACTGATCAGTATTCATTAATCTCAAAATCGCGTGATTTGAGTGTGATTTCAAATCGCCATGGCAAACATCGCTGGACAGAAATCGTCCAGATGTTTGCCATGTAAAAGATTGGGGGAAATAATCGCCCTATTCACTAAAGGCGATTTGAACAAATCGTCTTTAGTGTGATTTGAAATCACCAAAAAACAAATCGCAGCCAGAGAGGTGCGATTTGCGGGTGATCTCCCATCCCTGACCATCAAAAACACGTCATGTCATTTCTCCCTTTTCTTTAAGTGCCTCTCTCTTCTGCTAGGATTATCAGACCCAGCAGGAGAGGTGTATGGTACCTATAACAGGACATTTCCCTGGTGGTAAATCATCTCGTTTATCTGGACACCCCCCCTGCTGGAACCGATAATCAACCGAGTGCATGGTCAGTTTAAGGTTTACAATAACTCTGTTAACCCAGGCATAATCTCCTTGTTCTGAATGAATAGTGTTGCATTTTGCATATGTATCAATGCTGACAAAGGTCCCCATGAATGCTTTTTATTCACACTGTACAAAATAGATTTGATCAAGTGCTTAACCTATAGTCTATTTTATTAAATTAAAATAATCTACTGGGCAGTGGAGACTGGAAATAAAGGTCATTTATACAGACAATTCATTAATTCAAAGCACCTTCTTAAAAAGAAATCCCTTGTACTTTACATCACTTTAACACAACAACATTATTTATACCCATGTGCAAAGTATATGTTTATGAAATAGCTCAATACAAATATTAGGTTTTTCATGGCCCAGAGGCTAATGTTTGTCATAGTTTAAGCAGATATCTAATCCAATAGGATAGTAAAAAGCAGGTGGACATATGGGATGCAGTTGTCATCTCGAAAATTGCTGTTTCCGAAGTAGAGACAATAGTACTAATTCTAAAATTTTATTCATGAATGGGTAAGTATGACGATAAGCATACTTACCCATTCATTTGGAAACCATCGCCGCAGACTCGTCGCATTGTTGCAGACCCGCCGCACCAGACAGGACTTGGGAGTATTATAGGGAGTAGTGGTCTATGGGGAGTCTTAGGGTTAGGCTGTGGGGAGGAGAGTCTTAGGGTTAGGATGCGGGGAGGGGAGTCTTAGGGTTAGGCTGTGGGTAGGGGAGCCTTAGGGTCAGATTGCGGGGAAGGAAGTCTTAGTGTTAGGCTACGAGGAAGGGAGTCTTAGGGTCTGGCTTCGAAGATGGGAGTCTTAGGGTTGGGCTGCAGGGAAGGGAGGGTTAGGATTAGGGTAATGGAAGGGTAGGGTTAGGGTAATGGAAGGGGAGGGTTAGGGTAGTGGAAGGAAAGGATTAGGGTAAGGATTAGGATAAGTGTTGGGATTACATTAATAATCATCATTCACCACTGCATCTTTCTTCTTCGGTGGATCAATTTCATGTCCTCATAAAGGCAGTTGCAAACTTTCGAAACAGGGCCGTACTTTCAGCGGCAACCAACACCCTCTCACAACGTACACTGAGCACACAAATCAAACCACTTAAATCTATTTATTTGAAATAGTGAACCCAGGGGCATTGTGGGAGATATGTTCCTGAACAAGAGCTAATCATATTCACACTCATAACAGCTGATATAACAAATGGATAAATGAATCAATCACATAGAAAATATTTATCTTTAATAAAACTCCCTATTCTTATATCCAGGGAATAAAAATAAAATAGATAAAGCTGAGCATGCACATTTGAATGATACAAGATTAGTTTCGGATTCCTACAGAAATCAGTATTCCACAAATTAATACAGAATTCACTTGCAGACAGACGTCAACAGCCTGGAGAGACCCTATAGACTTTATTACATATAATTGCAAAGTATTCATTTCCATAATGAAACTTGGGAAGACTATTAGATTTATAGCTGGGAACATTTTACTGTTTATCTTAGATTATACATCCGAGTAATGTTTTATGCAATGCTGTAAAATACAATAATGCAACAGATGCCATTATTTTACACATATACATTTTGATGGGATGTGAATTTCCGGATGATCTTGAAAAACATTGTTTTCCTTACTTCCATTTGTATGATACAATCCTTTACACAGAGGTCACACTGCCTTTATTAAAAAGTTTCATTTTCTGGACATAGGTTTGATCCTTCTAGATGTGAGACAGCAGCAAATATATCTTGGTATTCCCAGAGGTGAAAGAGAACTATTAATAACCTATAATGTGCTCAGTGACAGGAGTTTCTGACTGATCTGTCAGAATGCTTTTAGTGTCAAATAAAATTTCAGGTTTTCTTCACAGGTTATATAACACACAACCTGAACTGCATCTTTGTGTTTGTATGAAAACCCAGAATGTCACTCAAATGACAAGTAAGACTACTTATTAGAATATGCAATAATGCTCATTGTTTTATAACATCTTAAACATAAACATAGAGTTTGAAAGATTTTTAAAACCACAGTCTAGTATTCACAACTTTTATTTGCTATAAACCCAAGATGATATACTGAGCCATTAAGATTTAGGGGGTTCAGTTTGCCGTTCTGAAAATTGCATTTTCGAATAACACAAAGCCAACAGCTAATTGTCAGCTGTGTCTATTTAAAAAATGTCTCATTAGAAAGTTCAACCACAGATTGGCCGCAGGACCTGACTGTTACATCCCTCTGGCACGCTAGTGTACATGCCAAACACGGCATGTAAACAATGAACACGTGGATCGCCGCCGCAGCTTCGGTCGGTAGAGTGCTCCACCTCCTGGCTTCTCCCTGTCATTGGATATTTCCCCATGCATAGGGAAACGTCCTATCCTGTGTGCTGCAGTTTGGCTGCTGGCCAATCAGTGGTCAGCAGCCTCTATTTCTGTTGTGACACCACTGGAATGAACTTGGACGAGAACCGGGGTAGTCGGCAGGTAGAGACGGATGGAGCTGACCAAAGGCCGCGGAGTCTAGAAGGACCTGGTTCTTCGCTAGAGCCTCTGATGGTGAGGATAGACTTGTGCGGCAGATTTACCCTCAGGTCGCAGCCCCTGGGGCGGCCCCAGAGAGATAAAAGCGAGAGTAAAAGCGGCAATAAACACAGAACAAACTGGACTGGGAAGACTGTACAGGACTGACCAACAGGACTAACTGGGACTACTCACACTCGAGGAAATCCCCTAAGGGATACAAACACAGCCGCACAGGAGAGGTAAGGGTTAATACAGAGATGGGAAACAACGGCAAGGAGAAGAGAGGGCAGTGGCAGACAATGGGTTAACAAGAAGGAACTAGGCAGGGTAATAATGGGGCACTCAGATATCAAAGAAAATATAGAGAAGGCACAAGGCAAGAAGCAGGCAAGCAACTGGGAAGAAGCTATAACCGGCGCCAGTCTCTGATTGAGAGTGGAATTTCAAGGGAGGCTGGTGAATCAAAGACAGGCTGGGAGTGCGCCTAATGTAGCAATAGGCTGGTGTCCTGGTTGCTGAGCTACGCACCAGACGCCAGCCCTACGGCCCAACCAAAAGAGCATCACTAGCAACACATGACGTGGCCGCCAGTAGGCAGGGAGGAACAGGAACTGGCAGCGAGCAAGGGGAGAGACGGAGGAGGCAGACTGCTGCACAAAGGTGAGGACTCCAGGGAGTGAGGAAAAGGTAAGAAAGTGCGGGGAGCAGAAGGAGAGAGCCACAGTCCTGCAGCGTGGCATGACACTATCCCCCCTTTATGAGGGGTTAAGGAACCCCTAAACGTAGGTTTCCTAGGGAACTTGGAATGGAATTTTTTGATGAGTTTGTCAGCATGAAGATTTTCAACTTGCACCCATTCGCGCTCCTGTGGGCCATAGCCCTGCCAATGAACTAGACAGAAAAGTTTCCCTCAAACCTTTTTAGAATCCAAGATATCTTCCACAATTAATTCCTCCTTGTCCCCAACGATGAGCGGAGCTGGTCTGGAGTAACCTTTAGGGCAGAATTTACTGGAACACCTAAAGGGTTTTAAAAGGGAGGCGTGAAAAGTATTGGGAATACGCATGGAGGCAGGAAGCTTGAGACGGAAAGCCACAGGATTGATCTTGCGGATGATGAGGAACGGTCCAATGAAGCAATTACCTAACTTCTGTAAGGTTTGACGGAGACGGATATTTTTCGTAGACAGCCAGACCCTATCACCAACTTTGAAATTGCATGGAGAGCGAAGTTGATCGATTCTGGTTTTAGAAACAAGTGCCGATTTGACAAGAGCCTTTCTGATCTTGCTTCAGAGGGACTTAAAATGGTTGACAGAATGTGTTAAGTTGGGATCAGGAGATTGTTCCGGAAGAAATAATGAGGTGGCTCGAGGGTGAAAGCCAGAGAGGCAAAAAAAAGGAGAAACCTTGGTGGAGGAATGAGTGGAGTTGTTGTAAGCGAACTCAGCAAAGGGTAGATTTTTAGCCCAATTCTTCTGGGAGTTGGAGGAAAAACAGCGTAAATATTGTTTGAGGATTTGATTTACTTTCTCCGTGTGACCATTCGATTGGGGGTGGTAGCCTGACGAGAAACAGAGCTAAATGCGCAACAGGTTACAGAAGGCCTTCCAGAACCTCGCAACAAACTGAGAACCCCGGTCAGACACAATCTCCTGGGGTAACCCATGCAATCTAAAAATATGTTTGAGAAAAAGGTCAGCTAGCACCCTGGTAGAGGGCAACCCAGGGAGCGGAACAAAATGGGCCATCTTACTGAACCTATCAATAATTACCCAGATGGTAGTGCAACCCAGGGAGATGGGGAGGTCAGTGACAAAATCCATGGAGATGTGAGTCCATGGATGACTGGGAACAGACAAGGGATAGAGAGGGCCAATTTGAGAACACCTGGGGGACTTGTTCTGGGCACAGACAGTGCAGGAATTCACAAATTTTCTACATCTCTGGACATGGATGGCCACCAAACCATCCTACTGAGTAGTGAGTAAGTCCTTTGGATGCCAAAGTGGCCTGCAGATTTTGATGCATGACATTCCAGGAGGACGGCCTTCCTGAGAGACATGGAAACAAACAGACGATTGGGTGGTTTATTACTGGGACTTGAATGCTGAAGCTTCGTGAGTTGAGAGTGTAGATCCTGGGTAAAACCAGCAATGATGGCTGTAGATGGAATGATGGAGAGTGGAGACAAAGATGACTTTCCTTCAGAGAGGAAGGAGCGGGATAGGGCATTGGCCCATCGATTGAGAGAGCCAGGATGATAAGTAATCAAAAACGAAAATCGGGTGAATAATAAGGCCCAGCGAGCCTGACGAGGGTTTAGTCTCTTGGCGGACCCAATGAAGGCCAATTTCTTGTGATCAGTGAGAATGGTGATATTGTGATTAGCCCCTTTTAGCCAGTGCCTCCATTCTTCAAAGGCCAACTTTATGGCCAATAACTCACGATTGCCGATGTCATAGTTCCTTTGAGCAGACAAGAATTTCTTAGACATGTAGGTACAAGGATACAAACGATTGTCGGGAGGGTTGAGTTGAGAATGGACGGCTCCCATGCCCACATCGGAGGCATCGACTTCAACCACGAATGGTTGGTCTGGATTAGGATGATGGAGAATAGGGGCAGTGGTAAAGGCAGTCTTGAGGTTCTTAAAGGATTCTACCGCTTTGTTCGGCCAGTTTGCAGTGTCCGCACCTTTTTTGGTCAAATCGGAGATAGGGGTTACTAATACAGAAAATGCTTTCACAAAACGTCTGTAGTAGTTGGAGAAATATTTGAATGGTTGGAAGATCAGTAGGTTGGGCCCAGTCGAGGATGGCCTGTACTTTAGCAGGATCCATAGCAAAACCTTGTGGAGTAATGAGATAACCCAAGAAGAGGACTTTAGTAAGTTCAAACTCGCATTTGTCTAATTTAGCAAAAAACTGGTTTTCACAGAGTTTCTGTAGGACCTGGCACATGTGAAGGCGGTGCTCCCGCAGGGAACATGAATAAATCAAAATATCATCCAAGTAGACAATAACAAAGGAGCAGAGGAAATCTCTTAAGACACCGTTTATCAGATCTTGGAAGACTGCTGGGGCGTTGCAAAGACCGAATGGCATGACCAAATATTCATAATGCCCGGTCTGTGTATTAAAGGCTGTTTTCCATTTGTCGCATTTGCGACTCCTGATTAGATTGTAGGAGTCACGAAGGTCGATCTTGGCATAGATAACGGCGTCTTTAAATCTATCAAACAGGTCCGAGATGAATGGAATAGGGTATTTGTTCTTGACTGTGATTTTGTTCAAAGCTCTGTAGTCAATACAGGGACAAAGTGTTCCATCCTTCTTAGAAACAAAGAAGAAGCCAGCCCACATGGGGGAGCGGGAAGGACGAATAAAACCCTTCTGAAGGTTCTCCTTGATGTAGTCATCCCTCGCTTTGCTTTTCGGAATGGACAAAGAGAACAATCTACAGCTGCTGGCACTAAATCGGTGGCGCAGTCATATGGGCGGTGAGGTGGAAGCTTTTCAGCTTCAATCTTGGAAAAAAGCATCCATAAAATCGTGATATGGAGGTGGAATAGACAGGGTGTCGATGGAGATGGTCCGCACAGGGAGAGTGAGGCAGGAATTGTAGGAGTCTCTCCAGTGAATGATCTCGCCTTTCTGCCAAACAATTTCTGGATTATGCTTGGAGAGCCAGGGATGACCCAAGACTACTTTGGCTGCAGGAGACAAGAAAATGAGGAAATGAATAGTTTCCAAATGGCATGCCCCAACCATGAGTTGGAGAGATTCCGAGATCCTGGAAATTCGACCCCCAGGAAGAGGGTCTCCATTGAGGCCACAAGCGATGACGGGTGGAGAGAGAGACTGGGTGTTGATTCCCCAAAGGTTGTCAGTGGCTTGGTCCAGAAAGTAACCGGCTGCCCCGCTATCCACAAAAGCCTGGACTTTAAAGGAAGACAGAAATAAATCACTATTTAAATATCCCAAGTGAGGCACTATGGTACGGAGGGGACTTCTGCCTGAGGTGTCCCAATCATATATGAAACAAGAGAAAATAGGGGATTCCGTACAGCGCTTTAAACACAGAAAATTAGAACACACAGCTAAAGCATTCATGAATAAAAAATACAATTTATTAATAAAAATAGTGATCAGTAATTCAAACTTGATTATAGCAAATTTGCATAGGTCTAGACCACTATATAGATTACATAAAAAAGCATATTATTCCTAAAAGCTGCCAGTATATTATATTCGTTGAATAGATAGGATACGCTGTAAGCGGACACCTCGTTGGATAAAGTGCACTTGTGTGTCCGTTTAAACAAGTATTCCAATTCTTAAGCAAGGTGATTTAGTCCCATTAAATATTGCAAGACAAAAGAATGTACTTAGATTGAATTTGAGAGTTAAGCAGATCGGCCGGTCTGTCTTACCGCTGATCCGTCGGTATGTACTGGAGAAGGACACTTATTCCTGGTGTTTGCCGGACTCTAGGTGCAGTCCACGTTGATCACCAGCAAGGTCACCTACACGTGCTGCGGCTTTGGCCGGACTTCTGTGCTCCCGCACTCAGAATCTTTCCCCTGTAGGGTATAGCCGCCGTAAGCAGGGACTTTACTATGGGAGTGTTAGGGGCGTGTATGTTGATACGCCCGAGCGAACGTTCGCATTCGCCCGTCGTGCGAATTTTCGTAGCGCTGGATCAGGCCCTGTGTCCTAAGCGGTATTGATGTTCTCCTATTTGTAACATTCAGTATTTTAGAATCTTGTGATAGTTGGGTTCCAAATTTAATATAGCAGCTTGGATGGATATAATTTTTTTTATTTATTTTTTAGGAGCAATATATGCTTTTTTATGTAATCTATATAGTGGTCTAGACCTATGCAAATTTGCTATAATCAAGTTTGAATTACTGATCACTATTTTCATTAATAAATTGTTTTTTATTCATGAATGCTTAAGCTGTGTGTTCTAATTTTCTGTGTTTAAAGCGCTGTACGGAATCCCCTCTTTTCACTTGAAAGGAAGAGCTGTTGGTCTTCAGGAGAATGGGTAGGAGTAATGAGTTGAAGGAGGAAATGCGATTCAAGCCCAGATGGATTTCCTCCACATTCACCTGGAGAGGTCGTTTCCCGAAGGCTTAGCTTTCTTGAGACAGTTGTCAGCTATGGGAGCCTTGCCCCCACAGTATAAACAAAGACCCAGTGAACAACGACGGTCCTTTTCTAATTTGGAGAGACGAAAGGAGCCAATTTGCATAGGCTCGTCTTCAACTGGAGGGACAAAAGCGGGACAGGAGGACAAGTTCGGCGGTGTGAGAGTCCTTTCAAGATGGCGTTCCTTAAAACGGCAGTCAATTTTGATGGCCAGTTTAATCAACAACTCAAGGTTCTGTGGAGAAGGATACTGGACCAGGGCGTCCTTGATGTGTTCCGCCAACCCTAGGCGGAACTGCGAATGGAGGGCTGGATCGTTCCATAAACAGAGAGTAGCCCATGTGCAAAATTCTCCCGCATATTCCTCAGTAGACCTTCGGCCTTGACGCAGAGAGCGGATCTTGGCTTCTGCAGATGCCTCTTGATAAGGGTCATCGTAGATAACACCCATAGCTGCAAAGAAACTGTCCACTGACTGCCGTGCTGGATGATCAGGATCTAAAGAAAAGGCCCAGGATTGTGGTTCTCCTTGGAGGAGGGAAATGATAAGTCCAACCCTCTGGAATTCAGAGTTCTGACGCAGTAGGTCGTAGCTGAAAGTAGAGGAGCTATTCTTGAAGGCAGAACGATACCTGGATAAATGATCCGGAAGGGGAGCTTTGATATCCTGTACAGGAGCGTGAGGTTCAGCCTGGATAGAATTAGCATGAAGGGCAGCGATCGCCTGATCCTGGGTCTCCACTTTGGTGGCAAGGTTTTGGACCCTCTGCCCTAAGTGGGACACTTGGGTGATTAGAGCCCTGATGGCTTCCGAAGCAGCAGGACCATCTTGTGGTTGGAAGGGTGAGGAGGCACTGGAGAGCAGGAGAGTCTTCAGATGCAGGATGCTTAAACTTTCTTTAATAATTTTTTGGGGCCGGTTATAATGTTAATGTTGTGAATACAGAGATGAGAAACAACGACAAGGAGAAGAGAGGGCAGTGGCAGACAATGGGTTAACAAGAAGGAACTAGGCAGGGTAATAATGGGGCACTCAGATATCGAAGAAAATATAGAGAAGGCACAAGGCAAGAAGCAGGCAAGCAACTGGGAAGAAGCTATAACCGGCGCCAGTCTCTGATTGAAACTGGAATTTAAAGGGAGGCTAGCGAATCAAAGACAGGCTGGGAGCACGCCTAATGCAGTGATAGGCTGGTGTCCTGGTTGCTGAGCTATGCACCAGACGCCAGCCCAACGACCCGACCAAAAGAGTGTCCCTAGCAACACATGACGCAGCCGCCAGAAGGCGGGGAAGAACAGGAACCGGCCGCGAGGGGAGAGACGCCGCAGACATCAGGATGGAGGAGGTAGACTTCTGCACAGAGGTGAGGACTCCAGGGAGCGAGGAGAAGGTAAGAAAGTGCGGGGACCAGAATGAGAGAGCCGCAGCCCTGAAGCGCGACATGACAATTTCAGACCGGCTCTGTCACTCTGATAGAGCTGGTTTTAGCGTCTGTTATACAGTCCTGTGACCTGCTGCCTTGCCTGTACCTTCTGCTATTTTGCCAAGTGTCAGTGATCTCTGGGTGTCCCATCTTATTCCTGCCTTTATCCTTGCCGTGCCCCTTCAGTGTTCCACTCTCTCTCTTCCTGGTGTTTGCCCCTCTACCATTTTCCCTGCCTTATCCTGTGTGTCCGTTTGCGTTACCCCTTTGGGTCCTTGTCCAGTTCAGTAGTTCTGCTGCCATCTCTGTCCTTGTTCTGTGTTCTGCATTGTCCGTCACAGGTCAGTCTCTTCTGATGCTGTCTTTTCCTGCTTCCTACTGTTATGACACTCCGGGTTTACCTGGTCAGTACCAGAGTGGTCAGAAAGGGAGTTAGTGTGGTACCCCGGGTTTACCTGGTGAGTACCGAGGTGACCACCAAAGAGACAGGCAGAGTGAACGAGTAGGTTTCCAGAGACCGGAGACTTTACTATCCAGGGGGTCTTCACCAGTACCCCTGATGGTGGGGATGGAATTGGCAGCAGACTGATAGCCTGGACAGGCCCTGGTGAACCAGACTCGTGGAAAAAAGAGAAACACCAGGAGTGCACACCAGACAGGAGAGACAGGAGTAGTTGATAGATAGTGGGAGTAGTAGTCCGGAAGCGACCGGACTGTAAAAGACAACACTGAACACTTAACGCAGCACGTGGGACTCAAGAATGTTCACGAGACGGTACGCGACGTATAAGGGCTATCACACACTCAAGCACACAGCGGTGCCTCCGAAGAGGTAACATAAACATTCACTCAAGGTAAGGATAAGAACTGCAGGGAAGGTAAGTACAAGGTAGGGGTGAGAACCTGGGAAGGAAACACAAGGGAGCTAGGGCAGGATTCAAGGCAGGTAAGTAGGTCAGGCAACGGTCAGATCATTAGGCCGGAAGCACTAGGCAAACAGTAAGTAGCAGGTCACAGAACTGAGGAACAGACTCTATAACCGGCACCTAGGACAAGTGAGAGGGAGACTAAATAGTGACTGCTGCACAGTGGTTGGCCAGCAAACCCAGCCCCCAACCAGGAAGTGACATAAGCAGCAGAAGGCATAAGAACACTACAGGCAGAGCATGCGGCTAACAGAGAAGCTGCACACAAGGTAACTATAGACACTGCTGCTAAGGAGCCTGTCGGCAGGGGAATCCCCAGACGCGCGCCGGAGCAAGGTAAGAGAGTAACGGGGTAGGAGCAGCGCGTGCAGCTTGCCGTTAAACGGCAGCTGTAACTGTACCCCCCCTAAATGAGGGGTTTTGATACCGCTAGGCCTGGGTTTCTCAGAAAATCTCTCATGAAATTTTTTCTTTAACCTGTCTGCGTGAAGGTTTTCAACAGGTATCCAAGATCTTTCCTACGGACCGTATGCCTTCCAGTGGACCAGATAATGGATGTGATTCCTAATCCTCTTGGAATCGAGAATTTCTTCCACCTCAAATTCTTCTTGATTGTTCACAAGTACCGGGGGGGATTTGACTGGCAGTTTATTATAAAACCTTCTAGAAGTCTTGACTGGTTTCAGAAGAGATATGTGGAATGTGGATGGAATCTTGAGGTTGCGGGGTAGGTCTAGCCTAAAAGCAACTGGATTGATTTTTTTGAGAATTTCTCTCAAATTCTTCTTGATTGTTCACAAGTACCGGGGGGGGTTTGAATGGCAGTTTATTATAAAACCTTCTAGTAGTCTTGACTGGTTTCAGAAGAGATACGCGGAATGGTCCAATGTAGCGAGGACCCAATCCAATTCAGGGTTGTCTTAATCTGATATTTTTTATGGAAAGCCAGACCCTATCCCCAACTTTGAAGCAGCCTCTGGATCGATGTTGGTTGACTCTAGTTTTGGTCCTAAAAGCTGTGTCTTGAAGACTTTGGTTGACTTTCTTCCAGATGGTCTTCATGTTCTTAATTATCTTCCTAACTCCCGGGTGAGGGGTGGTGGTGAAAGGAATGATGGAGTTAGCTTTAGGCTGGATCCCCTGGACACAAAAGAAGGGTGACACTGCAGTAGAGGAATGATGAGCATTATTATATGCGAATTCCGCCCAGGGAATATTCTCTGACCAATTGTTTTGGAGTCTGGAAGTGTAACATCGTAGATATTGCTCTAAGGACTGGTTTACCCTCTCGGTCTGTCCGTTGGACTGGGGATGATATCCTGATGATAAGTTAACCTGTATTCCTAGACTCCTGCAGAACGCTCTCCAAAAAGAAGTCACAAATTGTGACCCTCGGTCTGACACAATTTCCAGTGGTAATCCATGCAGTCTAAAGATGTGCTTGACAAAGAGGTTAACTAGCACTTGAGCACTGGGTAGACCAGATAATGGAATGAAATGTGCCATTTTGCTGAATCTGTCAACCACCACCCAGATTGTAGTATGACCCTGGGAGTTAGGAAGATCCGTAATAAAATCCATAGATAAATGAGTCCACAGGCGCTTGGGAATGGACAGAGGAAGGAGTGGTCCATACTGAGGATATCGTGGTGTCTTGTTCTTGGCACAGATAGGGCATAAAAGCACAAATTCCCGAGAGTCCTGTGACATGGAAGGCCACCACACAGATCTGGACAACAGTTCCAGCGTCTTTTGGATCCCCAAATGTCCCGCTGTTTTACTAGCATGGTTCTCCTGGAGAACTTGACTTCTAAACTCTTCAGGAACAAACAGTCGTCCAGCGGGTGTTTGAGGAGGATCTTGATCTTGAGCCGCCAGAATGGGGAGGGAGGGAGGGACCATGTTGTGGCAAGAAAGCCCGAGAAAGAGCATCAGCTTGATGGTTCTGTGATCCAGGTCTGTAAGTGATTATGAAGTTAAAGCGTGTAAAGAACAAAGCCCAGCAGGCTTGTCGAAGATTGAGTCGCTTGGCAGATTCAATGTACGCAAGCTTTTTATGATCTGTCAGAACCGTAATGACATGCGCAGCTCCTTCCAGCCAGTGCCTCCATTCTTCAAATGCCATTTTGATGGCTAGTAGTTCCCAGTTTCCCACATCGTAATTCTTCTCTGCTGGTGAGAATTGTTTGGAGAAATAAGCACAAGGAAAATACTTAGCTTCTTGTGGGTCTTGTTGTGACAGAACTGCCCCTGCCCCGACATCTGACGCATCAACCTCGATGACGAAGGGAAGTTCAGGATTAGGATGTCTCAGAATAGGTGCCGACACAAAAGCTTGTTTCAAAGCTTCAAAAGCCCTTATCACCGTTACCGACCAGTTCGTAGGATCTGCCTTTTTCTTGGTCAAGGCTGATATAGGAGCCATCAAGGTGGAGAAGGACTTAATGAATCCCCGGTAGTAGTTAGAGAATCCCATGAACCGCTGGATGGCCTTGAGATCTGTAGGTTGCTTCCATTCCAGAATGGCCTTTACTTTCTCTGGGTCCATGGCGAATCCTAAAGGGGAAATAACATACCCCAAAACGGTTATTCTGTCAACCTCAAATTCACACTTCTCCAATTTGGCATACTGAATTCTCGAAGACGGGCAAGGACAAGCTTGACATGTTTACGGTGTTCTTCCAGGGAGGGAGAGAAAATAAGGATGTCATCCAGATATATGACCACAAATTTTCTCAAGAAATCTCTGAAGACGTCATTGATGAAATCTTGAAATACCGCTGGAGCGTTGCATAACCAAAGGGCATCACCAGGTATTCATAGTGGCCTGTATGCGTGTTGAAAGCCGTTTTCCATTCATCTCCCTCCCTGATCCGTACCAGGTTGTATGCTCCGCGAAGATCGATCTTAGAGTAAATAACGGCTGCCTTGACTTGATTAAACAGATCTGAAATCAAAGGCAGTAGATAGGTGTTCCTGACTGTAATGCGGTTAAGGGCCTGATAGTCGATGCATAGTCTGAGGGATCTATCTTTCTTTCCCACGAAAAAGAATCCTGCACCTACTGGCGACTTGGAAGGCCTAATGAATCCTCTCTCCAGGTTTTCTTTGATTCTTTGGTCCATAGCGAGTGACTCTGGTCGAGAAAGGGAAAACAATCTACCTTTAGGTAACTTGGCTCCGGGGATGAGCTCGATAGCACAATCATAGTGCCGGTGTGGAGGTAGTACCTCTGCTGCCTTTTTAGAAAAAACATCTGAGAATTCAGCATATTGCTACGGAATCTTTTCTACTGTTATGAGACCTACCCGGACTGGATAGAAAATGCAACTCTCTTCACAGTGATCACTCCACCGAGTAATTTTTTCCCACTGACCAGTCAATGCATGGGTTGTGGAGTTTAAGCCAAGGAGGGCAAAGGACCAGTCGCACAGCAGCGCAGTTCGTTACCAGGAACTCAATGACTTCTGAGTGGCACATTCCAATGGACAATTGAATAGGTTCGGTCTTTAGAAAAATAGGACACTCGGACAGTGGTAATCCATCCAATCCCACTGCAGAGACGGAACCTTCAGATTTCTGACTTGAATCTTCATAGAACGAACCAGTTCCATATCCATGAAATTTCCCGCAGCACCACTGTCCACAAATACGGATAGTTGTTCTACGTGGTCCCTAAGGACTAGTCGGGCGGGGACCAGTAATGAGTTCTTTGAGGAGACTAGGTGTATACCCAACCGGGGATCCTCATAAGCCAGTTGGGTTACTCTTTTCCCAGCTCGATGGGTTGTTTCTTCGGGCACGAATCCGCTCTGTGAGCCTTCCCTCCACAGTAAAGACACAAACCAAGGCTTCTTCTGCGGGCTTTCTCCTCCCTAGATAGGCGATAAGAGCCGATCTGCATTGGTTCGTCCATAACCTGGAGTTCTTGAGTACTGGCCCGGGAAAAAGTCACTGGTGAATCTCTCTCCATACGCCGTTCCTTGATCCGTCGGTCCACCTTAATAGCAATGAGCATAAGGTCCTCCAACGTTTCAGGAGATGGAAACTGGGCAAGGCCATCTTTGACTTCATCCGATAGACCGATGCGAAATTGGCTGCGAAGGGCTGGGTCGTTCCATCCACAGTCATTAGCCGAGCGACGGAATTCTGCACAATACTCCTCCGCTGTTCTCCTGTTTGTTAGGACTCTGCGGGTTTACCTGGGGAGTACCAGAGAGGTCCAGGAGAAGGTATGTAGGATACTCCGGTTTTACCTGGGGAGTATCGGAGTGATCACCGGGAGGATAGGAAGGGTGGACAAGCAGGTTACTGGAGTGCAGAGTCTTACCTTCAGGTGGTCTTCACCAGGGCCCCTGATGGTGGGGATGGACTTGAGCACCCCCTGAAAGCGTGGTGACGCCCCGTTGAACCTTATCTCGGAGGAAAGGAAAGATAACCAACAGTGAACCTGGAAAAGACTAAAGGAACAAATAAGAACTGGGAGCAGCACCGGTTGGAAGGGACCAACCACAGACACACTACAAATAACACAAAACGTGGCACGGAGGACTAAAGCGGATCACAATACAGAACCGGACAAACTGGGGCTTACACACACTCAGGCACACAGAGAAATCTCCAGGGAGAAAACACACACAAGCAGCCAGGTAAATATAGGAGGACTGGGCAGGTAAATACAAACATGAGAGAGAACCAGGGTGATAGAAAACGCAAGGTAAAGGTGGGACGGAACAGGCAGGACAAGAGGGCAATCAGATATCAAATAACTAGGCAAGCACTAAAGCGAGAGACTAGGCACACAGGAAAAATTGCAAGTCACAGATCTGACAGGCAGAAGCTATAACCAGCGTCTGCTGCAAGGAGAGACTGACTGATAAAGGCCCTGCAACGAATGAGAGCAGAGCAGAAGCACGCCAAGGAGGAGGATAGGCTGGCGTCCAGGTTGCCAGGAGACGCACCAGACGCCAACTCGACCGAGACCGCGAAAGAGCGTCCCTAGCAACCCATAAGTGTCCCTAGCAACCCATAGAAGCAAGCGCCGGTAGGCGGGGAGACGCGCGCACACACAGTAAGTGGGCGGAAACAGCGAGAGTATCGCTGGAGCCGCTGGGACTACGGACGCATGGCCAGACACGGGGAAAAGGTAAGGACAAGACTGAGGGGAAGGCTGTGGTCCCGCAACGCTGCCTGACACTGTTCTGGCGGAGATTTCGAAGTTTAGATTCTGCAGTAGCTGCACGATCCGGATCCTCGTAAAGCAGCCCCAGGGCTTCAAAAAAGGAGTCGACAGACTGCAATGCCGGATCTCCTGACGATAAACTGAATGCCCACGCCTGGGGATCGCCCTAGAGAAGACACATGATCATGCCCACTCTCTAATGTTCGGATCTGGATGCATTAGGACGAAGCCTGAAGTACAGTTTGCAATTTTCTTTAAACAGATGTAACTGACTTCGATCTCCCGAGAACTTATCCGGCAGGTTCATCTTGACGTCTGTGACGGCTGCCTGAACAACTTGAACTGAGACCGGAGGAGTGGGGGCAGGGGCATGAATAGCTGACCGTAATGCAGTAAGTGCTTCCTCTTGTGAGTTAACTTTATTAGTGAGGGCTTGCACCATCTGGCCTAAATTAGACACCTGAGCAATTAGGGCGTTGATGGCTCCATCTTGATCAGTAAATGGCCGGTTATAATGTTATGACACTCCGGGTTTACCTGGTCAGTACCAGAGTGGTCAGAAAGGGAGTCAGTGTGGTACCCCGGGGTTTACCTGGTGAGTACCGAGGTGACCACCAAAGAGACAGGCAGAGTGAACGAGTAGGTTTCCGGAGACCGGAGACTTTACTATCCAGGGGGTCTTCACCAGTACCCCTGATGGTGGGGATGGAATTGGCAGTGGCCTGGACGGTCCCCGGTGAACCAGACTCATGGAAAAAAGAGAAACACCAGGAGTGCACACCAGACAGGAGGGACGGGAGTAGTTGATAGATAGTGGGAGTAGTAGTCCAGAAGCGACCGGACTGTAACAGACAACACTGAACACTTAACGCAGCACGTGGGACAGAAGAATGTTCACGAGACGGTACGTGATGTACAAGGGCTATCACACACTCAAGCACACAGTGGTGCCTCCGAAGAGGTAACATAAACATTCACTCAAGGTAAGGATAGGAACTGCAGGGAAGGTAAGTACAAGGTAGGGGAGAGAACCTGGGAAGGAAACACAAGGGAGCTAGGGCAGGATTCAAGGCAGGTAAGTAGGTCAGGCAACGGTAAGATCACTAGGCTGGAAGCACTAGGCACACAGTAAGTAGCAGGTCAAAGAACTGAGGAACAGACTCTATAACCGGCACCTGGGAGAAGTGAGAGGGAGACTAAATAGTGACTGCTGCACAGTGATTGGCCAGCAAACCCAGCCCCCAACCAGGAAGTGACACAAGCAGCAGAAGGCATAAGAACACTACAGGCAGAGCATGCGGCTAACAGAGAAGCTGCACACAAGGTAACTATAGACGCTGCTGCTAAGGAGCCTGTCAGCAGGGGATTCCCCAGACGCGCGCCAGAGCAAGGTAAGAGAGTAACGGGGTAGGAGCAGCGCGTGCAGCTTGCCGTTAGATGGCAGCTGTAACACCTACTCCAACTTCTTCTCCTTCTCTCCTCTTCTCGGCCTTCATTCTTCCTATCCCGGGCGTTGCCTCCGGGGGCCACGACATGATAGGTGTCCTGCAGCCCAGACCATCCCCACCTTCAGGGTGAAAACAAGGCCCTAGTTAGAGTCCGCACCCTGGTTGTGGCATCCGTTTTCGTAACACTGTCAATTCCTGACACAAGACCCGACACCGACGGGTTAGTGGTGTTAGGCTGTTGAGTGGGGATGTAGTGTACCAGGTTAGTTTTAGGGTTAGGCTGCAGACTTAGGGTAGGTTGCGGGGAGGGGATGGATCAGAGAAGGAGAGTTTTAGGGTTAGACTATAGGGAGGGGATGAATCGGAGAAGGTTAGGGCAGTGGTGTATAGAAAAACGTGGTATATGGCGCCAAATGTAAACCTAAATGACTCCTTGAAATCACAATATATCTAAAAATTTATTAGAACATTTAACATTTAGACACAACACATGTTATTAAAAAAAATGCAAATATTGGAAATAATGTATTAATGGAGGTACAATTGAGAGTCAATGAACAGTTTGTGTGCGCAATGGGAGGTGGATAAATTGACAATGACCGTGGTGAATAAGTCTTGCAGGGAACGTTCCCCCCAACAATGTTGCACACACAAAGAGTGGTGTTACAATCCGTATCATATTGACAATATGGATGATAAAAGTACCTGATAGGATAGGAGGTCACTCACTTGAAGGTGGATACGTAGATTGTACTCCCCGCAGGGTTGGTAGTGTATATAGGTACCTTAATAAACGAAGGATATATAAACCCAGGCACAATAGATGTAAAAGACTGGAATGGCTACCAGCCAAAGTAAACTACACACTGAGGCACTCGGTGGATCCGTATGAAAAAGCCAGCTCTGTCGGCTCGAAGCACTTCTGAACAGACGAATATCCCGAAGATTAGGACTCAGGCCGGCAAGCACTATGAACGAGTCCATCTGGGCATCAACGTCGATGGGTGAATGATATTTTCCGTAACGAAGCGGTGCAAGGCAATCGGCAGGTGGAATCTTGTGCAGATGGATGCATGGATCTTACTACCTGCAGAGTTGGTGATGGTGGTAAGTACCTCGTGGAATTGGTAACTTGACTTGGATATGGTATGGAATATATATTGTGATTTCAAGGAGTCATTTAGGTTTACATTTGGCGCCATATACCTCGTTTTTCTATATTCCCTTGGTTTATTTTTGACAGGATCCAGACCTGTTGAGGTTGGCAGCCTACATATATATGTATGTGTAATTTTTCATATATATACATATATATATATTTTTTTATATAGTGCTGCACATATACATTTTTTATTTATTTTTTTATTTATTTTTGCTAGTGTGCGCTGGAATTTGTTTATATTTTGTAGGGCAGTGGCGTAACTAGGGAAAATGGCGTCCAGGGCAAATTCCAAAAATGCGCCCCCTCTCCATGTGCTGCCCCCCTCATGCGCCACCTTCCCCCCAATTGCCCACCTACCCTCCCGGAAAAGAAAGGAATAAAACCCTGCTTACCCGATTCTATGTGAGTCTGAGAGCACCTGCAGCGTGGCATCCCACCCCTCAATGTTCAGCTCCGGTCACATGACACATTGTGAGAGTGAACTACTCTCGCAGTGTGTTCAGTAGGCGCTGTCTGACTGAACACTGAGGGGTGGCATGCTGCGCAGCAGCTGCTCTCAGACTCACATAGAATCAGGTAAGTAGGGTTTTTTTTATTCTTTCTTTTTGACAGAAGAGAGGAAGTCCCGTCCCCTCTTCTCTTTAGCTGCTCCGACTGTCATTTTCACAGATGAGAAGAGGGAATGAATCCTCTTCTCATCTGTGAACCGGTGGTGGGCTGTCGGATATGCGCTCTGATGGCACCGATGGCACATGCCCTAGAAAACCCACCCTAGTTACGCCACTGGGTTAGGGTCAGACTATGGGAAAGGGAGGGTTTGGGTAATGGAAGTGGTGGGTTAGGAGAGGATTAGGATAAGATTTGGGGTTAAAAATAATACTTACCAGCTGGCGCTCTGGATTCCTGCAAGGGATTTTCGATTCCACATCTTTAGTGGGACAGGAACAGTCACTGGCAGTGGGACATCATAGATGCAGTGTCGAAAACTGGCCCCAACGCAAACCGCACTCGTTTTAGGATATCCTTATGTTAATCCAGGGTTGCTTACTTTCTATTTCTACTCTCCGGGAGATCTCGGAGAAAAGAAACAGATTCTGGTATGAGGCTAAAGCTTAATGATGCAATTTATGCAACTCGTGTCCTGAAGCCCCATCCCCTGTCCATAATCACTGCTATTCACAGTGTTCCTGGGGTCGGCAGAGCTTAATTATGAAAATTACGTCATCAAGTCCTGCCCAATCCCCAATTATACTATGAATTGTTCTAATAACAGGCAGGGAGCAGGAGACTTACCTGCTCTCCTCGGATACTGGGAGCACTGCATGAATTTCGTGAGTCTCGAAGAGAATCTGCAACCCTATGTTTATCCCAAGCATATTGTCTATCACACTCACTTTCTATTGTGAAGGAAAAAGAACTATTAATATAATCTACATAAACCTAATCTCCCTCAACAATACCTCATTCTGTTTTTTCTTCTCTTTTCACTTATATTTATAAACATTTGTCTTCTTTCTTACAGAAATGTCTTGACTTTTGTGCTTCCAAAAAAGAATTACAATTCTTATTGACGTAAATCAAATGACCTCTATGCCAACTTACAGCTGCACATCAGCCACTACCCTGATTGCCTGGGAAATTGATGATTTGTTTGGGTTGTTGACCTTTAAAGACCTGAGAAGTCGGGGAAGAGATTACTAAGGAGACCACTGAAATGAAAGATACCTAGCAGGCTTCTGTGATAGAGCTTTTTTCTAGACTGTTCTATGGTCATTACCTTCTCAACATTGGCATATATTACAGTGGGGTAATGTAAGCCGAGGAACATTCTGCTGGGTACCACTGATCAGTGCTGTTTCGACTGTTTTCTAGGAACAATCATTTTATGTCTTTAAATCTTTTTTTTCTATAGTATTCTACACTATTTTTTAATATGGGGCGAATCCTAAGAACATTTAGGGGCAGTCCATGAGGCAAATGCAGGAGGATGTGGTGACTCAAATGACATAACCAAGGTCATTTCACTTGTGCACAAATCTGAAGATATCTATAGGGAAGGAGCAATAATAACATTATTTGCTATGGATTATGTCAACAAATCCCTATCCTCTAACATAGGGAGAGCGTGAAAAGTTTCCAAAATTCAAATTGTGACAGATATTCTGAGGATGTAAATATGTAGGAAAGTAAGTTAATACTGGTCTGGATAAAGATGCAAAATACACGGTTATTATGGTTATTTGAATACTTAACTTCACTCAATATATTGGACATTCTTCAGTCAAATTTATGGACCACTTGCTAATTACGTTTTTGCTGTGTATTGATATTTGAATGCAGCATGATCAGGGATCCGCCGTGATAATCTTGCCTGTCCATGATATGATGAGGCGCCTCCATGAATAGAGGCCAAAGCGAATCTGCAGTCATAGTTAGAAAGTTTGCGTTATAGAATAAGCTATAGGAGCCTGTGAGGTTGATAGCTAGATAAGTAAATTTGGAGTGTTGCGTCTTAAAATAAAAGGTGGAGGTAAGATATTGACTTTCTTGGGTGAAAATGTGCAGAAGAAGTGCTTCAGATCTGGTGAGGTTAATTTTGTTACTGGAGAGCACACCATATTCCTGAAGGAGCCAAAATAGGTTAGGCAGAGTTTCCAACTTTTTAAAGCCATACATGCCTGCAAGTGTACGGGTCCTAATGACGAGACTTAAAGGTTTATGCAAATCACGTCTGAAGCCCCGCCCCCAACCAGAAATTCCCTTTTTCTTAGTATTACTAAGGATAGGGGTGCGGCTTGATGATGCAAATTGCGTCATCAAACCCTGTCCTGCCCCTAGTGACACTAAGAATAGTAGTGTTGCTAGGCAGGATGGCGGGACTTGAGGCTTAAATGAAACCATAGCCTCAAGTCCCCTGCGGGAGATTTGCATACTCTTCCGGGATACAGGGAGAACTGCCCGAATTTTGGGAGTCTTCCGGATATTCCAGGAGAATCGTCAATACTGGTTTAAGGTAAGGAAGACAGGAACTGCAAAGAGGGCAAGTTTATATCGTCCTTGCTCCCAGAGTGGTCCCCAGATCAACCAATCAGCTTCAAATTGTCCAATTATAGTACAAATTAGAAAATGAAATATGATATTAGATTTTTCCATTTTATAGAGTTATCTTTTCATACGAGTTACATCTCTCTATTATCCTTTAATGATAGGACTGCATGTATGATCCATCATTTCACAGTGTTTTCACATAAAAGAGTTAAGTAAGAATATTATATTATATCCTTTGGGGATTTCAGTGAAACAAACCAATTTACACTTTGCTTTTCCAAGAAAGAAATTTATTCAAGGTTCATATACGATGTGACACTGACTAGAAAATTCAAAGTAATATTTAATGAAACTAAGAAAGCAATCAGAGACAAATGTAAAACAACAAACCTTCTTCGCCATGCATATATATTATACAATGCAGGCCTTTTATTTTCTAATCTCTTTTTATGAGCAGATTAACTTTTACTTGTTAAATCCAAATTACACTAATTGTGTCTTCAATGAAACAGTAGGCTAGAAAAGACATGAAGACTTCTGTAGTTTAAAAACAATCATAAATACAAATTATTTTATGAAACAAGTCATTCACTGAGAATCTATGGAGAGAAAAGTCTCTATGACATTTGAGCTGCACTTTAGATTGTATATGGATTTACAAACATATAAAATAACCTATAATAAAATATGTTTTGTATAACTTCAGATTTTCTACTAGATAAAAACATTCTGTGAAAACATTACTTTAGCAAACCTGCAACTTTTAAAGGGCCTCGTTATTTCTCAGAGTTAGTTCATTATCAGGACTGGATTGAAGGACCATACTGCCCTCTCATAGGTGGAAGTAGAGCAACTCAGAACCCATAGCAATGAGATGGGGATCGAGCCTAGATAGGGTAACATGCACAGTAATGTCACTGGCCACTCTGCAGATAGTTGTTAGGCTTAGTCTGCATGCTAAGCGCTGTTTATAAATACATTGCCAGTGGTGGGCAGCTTAGGGCTATCCTCTGCTGGCCCTGTATCTCTTACCTCCGCCATCCACAGAGGACAGTGCTTAAGCTGTAAACTGTTGCCAATGTGTTAATAAACAGTGATCTGCAACAGACAGCTTATAGTGCATCTTCGATCGGTGCAGGGTGGGTGGCTACCACGGGCCACCATCTCTGCATCCCCAGCACCCATGGTAGTTATGCCCAGTGCCGTTTTAAGGGGGGGCATGAACCCCTGGCCCCCTTCTCCCAGAGGGCCCCCCACCGCCTGTGATCTTAAAGAAAAAAAACAAAACTTACCTTCC
>WWET01001182.1:80337-96720 GCA_011038615.1 Limnodynastes dumerilii
AATTCCCTCATCTCTGTTACTAACACTGCTGTGTGGCTGAGTCATACAGAGCACTTAGCACTTTTACCATACACCCTGGCTGGTCCATTGTGTGATATACTGTAAAGCACTTACCATTATGTATCAGACCCATTGTCCTACAGAGTGTAAGTTTGTGAGTAGGACCCTCTTACCCACCCAGTCTGTCTGTTATTACCCAGTCTTGTTTACAATAATTGTTAAAAATTGTAAAGTGCTATGTAATCTGCTGCTGCTATATATAATACCTGTTAATAAATAAATAAATAAATAAAAAAAAATAAGTATTCTTTCTGAAAGCAAACAATTTAATGAAGTTGACTCCCCGTCAAATACAACATGATTGGTGTACTGTAAGGAGTAAAGGTGTAAATGCTGGATCCAGAATTTCAGCATTCATGTGACTGGATAGCTGGGCTGCACTATTCAGATATTTGTGCATTCACATATAACCACACTGACTCAAATGAAATTACTGAGTATAATGGCAAATGTTTTTGGCATATAAGAAGTCCTTGAAAAAGGGTCCTTGCGACTTGAAACGCGTTGGTGATAGGGGGTAGGCGTGTGTTTCTTTTCTGTCGGGCACTTGGACTTTCATTGCACTCTCACCCATCCGAATTTCTGGCATAGGGGGCCCCGTGAACCGTTCTCCGGAATACAGGTGTTAGTCAACTTTGAGTGCAGTGTTAGTAAGTTCCCCCAGTGAGAATTCCCCCCCCCAACTTAATAAAGGGGAGAAGATTGCAGATATTGAGACTTTTTATGGAATTTTTGAAATAAGGAAAAATATATGTTTTATAATTGAAGAAAAATAAAAGACTTTTTATTGGGAACAAAGGAAAAAAGTTATTGAATAGGAAGGACATTGGAGTTTGCAGAAAAGAAACCTTTATGAGAATGGTCAAAGAAATTTAAATGTGAGTGGCCATGGTGGCATTTTCCTTTTGTGTCATTTTTTGAGGTGGTGCACTAGAGTGTTTCTTTTTCTTCTTTGTATGCTGCATTTTACTGGGACCCTGTGAACGAAGAGGAGAAAGCACCATATAAGAAGAATATATCTGGAAGATTCACGACGTCGGAGAGGAAAAGGTGTTCAGAAAGACTATTTTTACGTGTGTGAGAAAAGAGAAACCTATGTGAGTAGCCTCTTGCGTGGGGTTGTTTGCTTCTTGGAAGAGACAGGCTACACAGGGTTGTGTATTTGTTTCTGTTTTTTCCTGAGGGGGAATATAGCTGTAAAGAAAAAAGAAAAAAGCAAGGAGGGAGAAAGAAAGAGAACCTATGTGGAATAAACTGTTTGGAGAAATTAGAGACACTTTGCAAAGACTAATTTGAAGACAAATCCCTGGAAAGGAAATTAGGGGGCGCCTGATTGAGGACTCGGGTTACTATTGGTTGTCATAGCATAAATAAAGTTACTACGCATGCACAGTTACTCTGATCCTAAAAATACGCACGCAACTCCATGTACAAACGGATCTGTGAATAGTACCCTCTGTCTCCCCGCCACCCTGTGATAATGCTAATAGGATCAGCCCAGCAGCAGTGGGATTATTTAGGAATTCTGAACAACTCTATTACCTCTGTGGTCAATAAATAATTAAGTGGCTGATGTTATTAATATTTTTCATATTATTAATGCAATTAGTGCATAAGTTTGGGCTGGGGAACTCAATTTAGGTAATTCCTTAATTAAGATTTCTGTAACTTGTAAAGTGTAATCCCAGTTAGATTGATCAGAAAAAGTGAGTGCATTACATTTTTCGTTTTTCTAATTTTTAGTTTAGATATATTAAATATCTGTTGCAAACCCATTATACATTAATTATGAAAAATTATTTAATAAACACATTTATTGTTTATTTATTAAAGCACACAGTTGTCAAAATATCTACGTTTATTTTGCTCTTCATATTAGTGTACTATGGCTAACTAGTGACTAATGGAATAACAAGGGAGACCAGGTTACACAGGGGAAATTATATGGACAGACAGGACAAAGTCAACAGCTGTTGGATTGACAGTGCAAACCGTAACAATAAATCAAATATCAATAATGTGTGTAAGTTTGCAAAGACAATATAATGACAATGGAACTTGACTTTGGTGGTATCACTTTAATACCTGTGAACAGGAATATTGGTCAACATTTGTCACACATTGACTCGACTGTGGGTTCAACTAAGTAACCACCAATAGATACATTTTACAGAACAATAAATACCTTGATAAAGTTGACTATGGTAGTATTAATAAGGTCTACTAGTATAGATGCATACTCAGACCAAATGAAAAATTCAAAAAATAAATCTGATTGTCAACCTCGATTTCTTGTTTCTCAGGTTTCTACGACTGTATTATACTTGCTTTGATTTTTGTTTTTTTTATATATATAATATGAAAAGTAAATCCATGAGAGGGTAACAGAGATTGCTCCATATTTCCTGTGCATGTGTTGAATAATTGTTTTTCCATCATGCCTGGTACTATAAACAACATGAAACAGCTACTGTGCAATATGACAGAAAGCAATTGCAGTAAACACATAGAAAATGGGGAGCTCGGATTGTAGTCTATGGTATACTAATCTTTGAAAATTATTTTACCGTGAACCCATAATGAACCAAAATGCATTACCTGTCCAGGCTTTCTCATAGACAGACAGCTGGATGAAAAGACGAAAGGGTTATGATTGGTATTACACATCAAAGCTTTCTTCTACTCACTTCTATACTTTTATATATTATTATCTGTACACTGCCACAATCAAGGTCAGGTTTAAAACTGGGGGTAGTATAACCTTATCATATCCTATCCAACTTTACATTCCCAAAGTTTTGTTTTTTCTTATAGTCTTGTTTGTTTTGTTTTTATCAAATATATTTCTTATGTGTTATTTTACAACATATACTACATCAAGCACAAGTCTAGCTCCTAAATAAAAAAGTATTTATATTATGCTTGTTACGTTTTAGCACAGAATGCAAAGCAATTGGAGTTCTTCTTTCTCTAATTTTGGAATGTTTTATTTAGATTAATCCAGTAACACCTAATTACGCTTTTGATAAAATATAAATTTAAGGGTGATTTACTAAAACCTTTACACAAAAAAAGGAAAAAGTTTCGGTGTTGCCCATAGCAAAAAAACAATCAGAGACTAGTGACAAGAACAATGCTATTATATGATTGGTTACTCTGGGCAACACATCCACTTGTGTTCAGGGGTGTAAGAGCATTTTTAGGTTAGGGTCAAGGATTTATTTTGGTGCCCCTAAATGAACAAATGCTAAGGTGACTACTGCAGGGTATGCATGTTAGGACCAGGTAAGAACAGCATCAATATCGAGTGCCCTGAAAACATAGACAGATGTCAAGGAAATGAGGCACAATATGGTCACCGTGTAGAGGAGTCTCTGCTCTACTTAGGACTGGACCACAGCAGCAGTGGAGATCCGATGCCAGATCCCAGTTTCATCCTAGCTACTGTACAGATGAGGGGAGTTACAATAGCTCACCCCTAGCATAAGATTTCTGCACCATCTCAACGTAAAATGGTGACAGTGCATAAAGCTGGATTGCATGTTAGGGCTGAGCCCATACTGTACAATTTAGATACCTACCCCCTACAAAGATTGAAAGTGTTTCCGCTTCCTGACCTGTCCAGAATATTTATCAGGACTGGATTCCGGATTTAGAGGATCCAGATCTGACCTGGTAAAGCAGCACTAGCACATGCACCGCTTACCAAAATTGGTCATTTTCCGATCATAGCAATTGTGAAAAGCTCCCTTGCAGTATGGATCCCGTCCTTAATCCTTTAACTTACCTGATAGGTGACCATCGCGTTCTTGTTGACACTATTTTCTTTATGTACAACTTTTGAATGAGAACAATTCCTTTATAGATGATAAACTGGTATTAGTTCTAATTTGTCTAAATTTTGCAAACTTTATCTTTCAATAGTACTTCAACAGATACTGCTACATTACAATTCTTTTCAAGTGAGACTGCCATGTTCTTTTAATTATTTTTTTTTTTACATAAAAGTGAATATTTTAGTGGAAAACTTTTTTCTTATTCAATATGTCTCATTTTCAAGGACCTTTTTTCCACTATGTAATGGACAATCAAGTTATTCATATGATAATACAGGTGCTTACAGTAGAGTTAATCGAACGAGACATGGATAATATTTGGTACATATGTTTCCTAATGACTTTGGAACATAATAGAACTGGAGTCAATGACCATTGCCATGATTGTCAAGTAGACTGTAAGTAAAAATGATTTATGAAGAAGCTTTCAAATTGCATTATCAAGCAGGAGAATAATTTAAGCATGTTACCATACCATATGTATATTATGCTCTGGAAGGTTTAATTATATGAGATTGATTTAAAAATAAAAAGTTGTTCTTTGAAATGAGGTGTAATATAATACAGTTACCCATAAAAAAGTCTGATAGAATAGTTTACCAATATCTATTTATATTACACATAGATGTGTACGGCACATTTTTATTAAGGATTTAACCAAGGGAAAGCTATATTCTGTACATTCAGATTCAGAGTGCTGATACTTTTCTTTTCTTTTCTGTACAGCCTATCCATTCTACCCAATCAGAATGCATTGCAACCCATGCAGACTTAAGATGACTTAAGATGAAAGACACTTCCAATACCATGCAATCGATTGCAGTCTCCAGTCCGATGGCCCACTTTGCGAAATAGAGACAGCCAAAAGTTACTCTTTGGCTGTCTCTATTTCGAATAGGGGGCCATTTTAGAAATTTTTTTTATGAATGGGTGATAGTGCCGATCCGTATACTCACCCATTCATTTTTGCAGACCCACCATATGACAGCTACGGAGAGGCGAGCAACCTCTCCAGGGAAATTTTAGTATTAGGGGAGGTTAGGGTAGGGCGTTTAGGAAGGAAGGGTTAGGGTTAGGACCATAGACAGGGAGGGTTAGGGTCAGGATGCGAGGAGGGGCGTTTTAGGATTAGGCTATAGAGAAAGGAGTATTAGGCTCAGGCTAGGGATTAGGGAGGGTTAGGGTCAGGCTGCGGGGAAGGGAGGATTAGGGTTAAGGTAATGGAAGGGGAGGGTTGGGGTTAGAATTAGGGGAAGTGTTGGGGTTAGTTTAGCCACTCACCTTTCGGCGCACCATGTTCGATGCTCCGGGGATCAATTGCTATGCCTCTTCAAAGCATAAGCAATCGATATCCCAGCCAGTTTAAAACTGGCTGGGAGAGAATGGCCCTTTCGAAATAGGGTCATTCTTAGTGGGGACCCACACCTCCATGCAACCAAGGTTCTAGGATGTGATCACAAATGTGTATGCTTTATTAGTACAATGTACAATATAGACTTTACCACCTACAGATTCAGACTTCTGTACTGCAGCTCGTGCTACTGGTATTTCATCTTTACAAGTGATTAACTTGCGAGTGCACATATGTGTGAATTGTATAGCCCAGTGATTACAGATACTTATATGCAGCTGGATTTCACCAAGGTGTGGGTTTTGGGAACGGGAACCTATTTCCTCATTCCTAATACCTATAGGCTGCAGCGGTTGAGGAAGGTTTATTAGGGTTAGGCAGCAAGCATGGACAGTTAGGGTTAGGCTGCGGGGCATGGAGGGTTAGGGTAGGGGCTAAAGAAGGAAAAGGTTAGGGTTAGGCTGTGGAAAACGGACGGTTGGGAATAGGAAAGGGTTAAGGGTAGGGCTAACAAAAAAAACATACTTCTCAGCAGATAACGCTTTGCGACTCAAGGACTCAATCTCTACAATGCAATTTCCAACAGTCTCCATTCATCTGCTGTACGATGGTCTTTCCCAAAAACAGACCATCGTTCCGACAAACCACAGCCCGATCACCAATGCAGCTGCCCTCGAAGCTCACAGCTCAGCAGAGGTCTGAATCCTGTCCTATGTTTCATTGGTTCAAGTTTATGATGTGTAGTAAAGTATGATAAATAATGCATGTGAATAATAACACACTTCAGGTATTGTAATCTAAATAATCTGTTCTGGTTCTTCAACCTACAGAACAATCGGCATCCTTCATGTTTAATGACAAATAATTGCTTGCTTATGCAAAGACTATACATTATTTCTCCCTCTGTGATCACTGACCATTATCTCTGCTGTTTTAAGTGGCTTTCAGAAAAAAACTGTAATTTACAGCTATTAAGACTAAACATGATAATACAAATAAACATTGTGTGGGTTTTATTAAGGTATGTGTACAACATATTAGCTACCATAAATTCCACAAAAAATATGTACAACTACAATTTACTGGACTATTGCTGAAACTATGTGACACGTTACAAATAAAGGAAATAAATAATAACCAGGTGGACTGTATCTGTGCTGCTTCCATAAACACTTTAAGGTGTGGTGTACCTAGTATTTCTTGTTTTTTGTTAATTATTTATTTATAGTGTTTCAATAAAGTGTACAATCCAAGTATAAGAAATGAGAAATTCAGCAAGAGATGATTCATTTTACATCGCAAGTTAGATGCAGAAAATTAAATGTCAACACTCAACATTACAACTTTAGTGGTGAACATTTCATTGTATAAACAATAAGTACATAAAAATATTGAAACTAAAAATAGAAATCTAAAAAGAAAGAAGAAAAGAGGGGAAAAAAGAATAGAAAGAACAATGGAAAGGAAACAGGGAGATATTAGAGAAGAATAGGGGGTGGGGGGAGGAGAGTTGTCTTCCGTATGGAAAGGGTTTACTATTAGTAATATATCTGTAAATGCACTATTTGAATATAATAAGATTTGTCAGTGGCCGAGGTGAAAATATTGTCTTTAGAGTAGGAGGGTTGGGAGAGCGGCAGCATCAAGGGATGATGCTCTGGCTGCATTAGCTAGGAGCTGTAAGAGAGAGGACTTTTATTTTGAGATGGGAAATGTCCATGTAGGATAGAATCCAAAATGCGGGACCCTCGGGGACATCTGGACCCACCAACAAAATAGAAATCTCTCTAACCTAGCCAATAAACTGACAATGCAGGACAGCTCCTCCATCATATATGAATATGAGTTTCCACATCTCCAGCATGTTTCAGTAATAGTTGGGAAGTATTTATAAACTACGTTTGGGACCTTATACCATCTTGAGAGCCTCCACAACAGATTGGCTCATTGAGCAGACATGTAAAGGAGAATTTTTTTCCCCACTCTGGTTCAGGTAAGGGCTGTGGTAGTTCTTTATTCCAAGCAGAAACATAGGGAGGTGTAGCAGCGTAAACAGCATTTTGCAGCATTTTATAAAGTAGAGAAATAATATGGGATGAAGGTTCCTCTTTCAGGCAAAGTTGCACAAAGGAAGTTGGGGCTCTTCTTAAAAGAGGGCTTTCCTCAGAATGCATGATGTAATGTCGTAATTGAAGGTAAGAACAATGGGTCTGATACAGACCTACGCTTATCAAATGTACGTAGCATATTTACGCCAGCGTGCCTATGATGCACTCCCTTTGGTCATACTTACTCTTGTCGTTTTTCGCCAAGCAAATCCTACCCTAACTTTTCTGATCGTAACCGTGGGTGGCCGTAAGCTCCTTGCATAGTTACGATGCTTAGCACGCCCATACTGTAGGATTTAAATGCATTACCCTGCCCTCTGTGCGTATTTACGAAAATCGTATGCCAGGCAAGCCCCCTCTTGTTACGAAGGTGGTATGCTCAAGGCTCATAATTTCTGACCGTAAGATGAGCAAAACATCTGCCCCGCGCATGCGCAGTAAGTACAAAAGGCTGTTTTTACGCTTACGACCATCGTAAAAATGCACACAAGCGTAGGTCTGGATCAGGCCCAATGTTCCTGAGGAGGAAGTTGGTGTCTCTCTTGGAGAGACTGGAAGGAGAGTGGAGTCTCCCTAAGCAGACCCGCTGACACCCACAAGGTTAATGCGTGTGGAGAAAAACCCGGGACAAAATCTGGATTACATATTATTGGAGTAAAGGGGGAAACACAGGTAGATAAATTAGCCTTGAAGTGCAAGCATTGCCAGCAACGAAGAGTGGGACCTTCAAAGAAATTTCAGATTGTGCTTCTTCTATATTTATCCACTGCCTCGAGTTTGACCCCGTAGTCCAGTCCAGGACCCTACTAAGCATGACAGCGCAATAATAGCCTAGGAAGTCAGAGATCTGGAGCCCTGCTCATCTGACTAACCGGGATGGGCTGGTTACATCTCGGTCTCCTACAATCCCATATAAATTCTCGACAAGCCTTTTGTGCTGCTGATAAATATGTAAGGGGGGCAGCAACGGGCAGAGTCTGGAGAAGATATAGCAGTTTCGCAAAGTTGTCATCTTTACAGTGTTGGCCCTTCCCAAATAGAAAAACCACCCAAAATTCCATTTATTTAGATCCCTACAGATAGAAGGGAAATTGGCATCAAACAGGAGGGTGATATTGGTGCCCAGGTAACGGATGCACAAAGAGAACCATTGGAACGCGAACGCTTAGGTTAGTCCAGCAACTACAGTGTTAGGTACTTGCAAGGGCATGGCCACTGACTTATTATGGTTAATTTTAAAGTTAGAAATAAGGCCAAACTTTTCAAATTCCTTCATTAAATGGGGAAGAGATATTACCGGGTTGCTAATCAATGATAAGAATAACGCAAATAACGCCAATTTGTAGCTTTGTTGACTGACTTGATCCCCCACAATGTTTGGGTTAAGCCAAATGGAGCATGCTAGAGCCTCCATGCATAGGTCGAAGATAAGAGCTGACAATGGACATCCCTTTCTGGTGCCATTTGTGATGGAAAAAGGCTTGGAAAGTGTGTCATTGGGCCTGATCCAGAGCTACGATGGTGCCGTCTGACGGGCGAATGCGTACGTTCGCCCGTGCGTATAAACATACACGCCCATGACACTCCCATTGAAAAGTACCTGCTTACGGCGGCTATACCCTACACTAGGTACTACCGTCGGCCGTACGAATTTTCGCACATAATACGCTGAGCGTACGGGCTTAGCACGCCCATACTGTACAATTTAAATGGCTATCCCCGCCTCCGTGTAGTAAAACATTTAAATGGCTATCCCCGCCTCCGTGTAGTAAAACGAGCGCCCAGGCGATCGTCGTACTGAACGCACGCCCCTCGAGCGAACACTTCGCTCACAATACGACCGCTATACGCTCATGTTGTCCAGCCAACCGGAAGTTGTCATACTGAGCATGAAAATACGCAAAAAACGGTCGTACGCTCGCTCAAAATCGGACAATTTCGTAGCTCTGGATCAGGCCCATTGATTCTAACTCTAGCTGAAAGGAGAGAGTAAAAGAGATACTATTTTCTGAGAGAAGAGTGGCCCCAAGCTCAGGGGTTCCAGGGTTTCACTCAAAAACTGCAAAAACACCTTTTCTGCATCCGTTGATAGGGGAATGGTGGGTGTGTAACTAGACATAGCTTGGTGGATCAAATTGATTGGTGGTGTTATTTCTCACTTCCCTACCCGGGACAAAACCAACCTGATCGGAGAGATATTGGGCCAGATCCAGAACAACGCCCGTGGGCATAAATACGCCTGCTGCAAGCATAACCTCGTCTAATAATAGGCACTGCACATGTGCACAGTGACTATTTCCTGTCGTAATTCGCTTTTGGCCGTAGTTATAAATCGGTTGTCCATAGCATTTGCGTAAGTACGAACGAAAGGGCGTGCCTATATTAACATAGCTGTAAGTACGATGCGGTTATGAAATGTAGGCGGGAGGTTGCATTTAAATCGTACAGTATGGGCATGCTTAGGTGCGTAAGTAAGTTCAGCCATTACGGCCGTCAGAAGTTACGCTTGGAAAAGTTAAGGTAGGGTTTGGAAAGCATAACATGGCTAAACTATATCCGACCGAGGGGAGTGCATGATAATTACGAGTGAGTAAATACGCTACGCATTGAAACGGAACAGGAATGTAGTTCTGGATCTACCCCTCTGACTTTTAAAAATAAGCTATGGCGGTTTTGTGCATCCATAAGCTGGGTATAGAGAATAAAATTCTGATTAGATTTGTGTTGGATCTCTAAACTTTGTATCTTATGGAGGAGTGTCTCCCTTTGCACCTCCCTGTGTTGGTTAAGGTATGATCCAAGTCGGATGCACTTCCCCCATATATCACATTTGAGAACCTCCCACGCCAATAGTTTGGAGGTTTCTCCGGTGTCATTAAATAGAAGATATGATTCAAGTGCTTCCAATTGTTAAGCCCACCAGTATAGATCCTGAAATAAAGACTCATTTAAGCGCCAGGTCTACGCCCGCTGAACTGGGGGCCTAAGTTTAATAGTAACATAAATCGGGGCATGGTCAGACCAGGAAATTTAGCCAAATGAGACAGTGGATAAAAGGTGAAGAGATCTATGATCGATCAGGAAGTAATCTATCCTGGAATAACTTTGCCTGGGGTAGGAGTGGGAGGAATAGTCCCTATCTGTTGGATGACGTGTGCGCCAAATGTCTACCATCTGATGTCCCTGGAGGATTCTCTTTACCTTCCTCATCAATGTGCTAGAGGCGCTCGAAAAGTAATCTAAGTGGAGGTATAGCGTCCAGTTGAGATCACCGCCCACCAGGAGGGTACCTTCCACATGCTCTGCGATCTGGTCTAAAGTATCTGATAAAAAGTATACTTGTCCCTGATTGGGTGAGTACAAACTGACAAATGTAAACATTTGGTTGAATGTGAGGTCCTTAAACAGGAAACCACGACCGTCACCAAAACCAAATGGAAGCGACTCACTGAATTAGAAATTGACATTTTTGGAAAAGAGAATAGCTACTCCCTTAGATTTGCTTAGGGTGCTATCATTGGTATAGGCAATGGAGAAATGTCTATTAGAAAAGCATTCAATTTTCTCTAGATATAGTGAATATAGCAGCTGGGAGCTTTTCTCAGGCAAATTAAGCCCTTTAGTATTGATTGAAATGAGTTTTAGGTGCATTCTACTAACCTGGGTCTTAGAATGGGATTTTACTGATTTAGGTGAGGCCATATTTACTACTGATGGTCGCTTCTATTTTAGCATCCAGGAGGGTCTTTGAAGGAGGACAAAGGGAAAGAAGGAAGGGAGGGAGGAGAGGATAAAAGCAGTGAATAAGAGCAGAGAAGAAAAAGAGAAGGCTGGAAAGTTAGGTAACAATATCAACAATGATACAAAAAACAAAAGGAAAGAAGCGCTAGAAAGAAACTATAAGGGTCTCGACAGGTAAATATAAAAAATATATTTATTAAATAACCATATATGTATTAAAATAAAATATAAAATAAACAGGTATATGCAGCGATGTGACTTCAGTATTAAATTGAAATGGGCACAACAATAGTATAGTCATCCATATGGGGTCCAAGGACGATCAAATGAAATTAGAGATATAATATAAAGCATGCATAAGATTCGATAATGCCGTTATTGTCCACCAGTATGGAGATTCTGTATACGTATAACAGGAGAGGCTAATATTTAGCACTTGATAAAGAAAAGGTACCAGTGGAATTTTGAGGCTCCACTATAGAGTATCACAAAGTGGGAACAATGTCCAACCATGTGCCCACAGTGGGTCTCTGATAAGACACAGTGTAAAATGGCTGTATGGAGGGCAATATAGTAATGTCAGCGTAACTCACGTGTCCCTCTTAGATGGATATCGTTTGCTGGAGGGAGTTAGACGTTGGTGAGACTTAGGTTTGTCCCACTTATTGATAGTCTGCGTGCCAGCCGTAATGGTATAGAGCTGTGAGCTCCGGAGCTGGGACTAGAGACACGTGGCTGGTGTGTTTACACCACGTTGTCGGCTTCGTTCCAGGAAAGAGTGTCTGCCGGAGGGGTATTAGCAACCCTCGTTACCTCTGTGAGCCCTCGTCCTAATAAGAGACAGGATTTAATATGCAGTCCACTGTGTAAAAGGGTCTCCAATAAAAGTGCAAGTGCTGTCCTCGAATAGGCTCAGAATGGATAGTGCCACTTGTAAAGTGCTAGAATATGCAGGAGTGTAGCATGTCACCTCATAAGCTGCCCCTTCAACATCAACAATGAGTACAACATTAGAACACATATTATCAGTGACTTCCTTCTAATAAGGAAGGTATAATACTCTCTCTCTCTCTCTCTCAAAAATAATTCTAATTGGTCATCTTTATTGCAGCTAAGGTAAACCCCATAACATAGATAACATACATAACGCAGTTTCCTTATTTCTATCAGTTGCACAAGTGCGCCATCTAATGGAAATTCATATGCTCTTTAGTATTTCTGCAGGAAATATTCCTTTATTCTTTATTACTTTATTGTACTTTCCCAATTGTCATTGAAAACATATACTAAGGCAAACAAGGCTTGTTAGTAACAATGGGCCTGATCCAGACCTACGCTCGCAAGCGATCGTACGCTGGTCATAAGCGTAAATTCGGCAGAAAAAACACACTGCGCATGTGCAGAGTGACAACTTCCGGACGTTCCAAAGAGCTTTTCGTAGCGGCGATTCAGGCGTCCGTATTCTTTGTGTTTTTTCCGACGACGGGGCGTGTTTATATTACGACCCACGGCCCAAAGTTCTGTTACCTCCTTAGTACGGACGCTGGAGTTAGGGAATGTAGGCGGGGGAAGCTATTTAAATTGTACAGTATGGGCGTGCTTAGTCCTGTAAGATCAGCGCATTGCTACAAAAATTCGTACCGGCGCCTGGAAAAGTTAAGGTAGGGTTCAGCCGGCGTATGGAGGTTAAGGTAAGGGGAGTGTCGTGGGAGTGAAAGTTTTTACGCTGGAGCGATAATACGCTCCGCTCTCATGCGTAGGTCTGGATCAGGCCCATTAAGTCTGGGTGTAGTCCTTGGTCTCTCACTGCTTTAATGTTCTTTTAACAAGCATTTAAGCTCTAATTGCTTTATCTACTCTATAACAGTGTATGTTTCTATGGCAATAAAAATAAAATAATCAGTTGGTGTTATGTCTGTCACACCTGGGCTCTTTTGGGATTCCGGTCAGGAACTGTGCAGCATACCGGCTCACCTATAGTGTCACATACATTGTGACTGTGATTTTGCTTTAGGTGTTTGCCTTTTAGGTGAGTCCAAGGAAATATTTGCTCAGCTGGTAACCAGAAATCTCAGATATTGAAAAAGGATTCCTATTACTACACATCCTGAGATGGGAAGGTTTTTAAATAGGAGCAAGTAAGCTAGTAAAAACCATTCATATGAACAAGGAACACCCTTGAGCATTTCAGTGCGCTAATAAAATATAAAAAAAAATTTAAAATAGGGAGACATGTCTCTAAAGAAATCTAAGCCCCCGAACATGAACACACTGATTTTCATGTCGGGTCTTAGAAATATTCAAAGTCCTAACAGAGAGCCACTGCTCATGTGCCGGGACTTCAGAAATGGGTGATACTTACTGAAAATGGCACCCAAATCGCAGCTCTTCATTGAACCTTGCAGGAAAGGTTAATATTCGTAAATATCAATTTAGAATAATTAACACAATTGGTCAGATTTACTAAGCTACGGGTTTTTAAAAGTAGAGATATTGCCTATAGCAACCAATCAGATTCTAGCTCTCACTTTCCTATTACATACTAGAAAATGTCAGCTAAAATATGATTGGTTGCTATGGGCAACATCTCCACTTTTCCAAAGCCGCAGCTTAGTAAATCTTGCCCCATAAGTGTTATGTTTAGTAAACAGAGACCTGAGTCCTGTTGTTAAGTGTCCTTGTCCAAAAGAAGAACACTCTGAAGGCATAAGTAATAGTTTTTTGTTGATATAAATTAAGATGCAAACGCTGCAAGTAAGCCTTCATCAAATGCAAAGCTGTCAGCTAGTGCTGAGTGCTATTTATAGATAGTCCAGTAGCTGACAGCTTAGCACTTTCACAAATACTGGGAAAGAGAACAGGGTGGGGGAAGAAAGGGACTTTTTAAACTGATAGGTCTAACACCTAAGAGGCATTAGTTCCTGACCCAAATAGAAGGGGTGCTACTGCCTAGGGACCCTAAATATTTAAATAATAGAAATATAGAAGGGGGAAGGGTGGGACAGACATAGAGGGCCTGTCTAGAAACGGCAATGACTTAGGACTGGCAGCATACAATTTATTTGCCTTCTCCTAGTGTCTCAAATGTCACAATCTGGTTAGGTCTGGGATCAGTTGCGGGTTCTGAGGGGCGTGTAGGACAGCTGGCACTGTAGTGGAAGCTGGGAGACCGAAGGTAGTTCTTGCGCATAGAAGGTAGGCAGAACTAAGTGACGAAGGACGGTGCAGCAGACTGCTGGACTGGACTGGATTACTTCAGAGACTGGACTGGACAGCGGACTGCTGAACTGGACTGCATTGCTCCAGAGACTGGACTGGACAGTGGACTGCTGGAGAACAGGCAGGCTGGTAGCAGTAGTGAAGGTAAGATGTAAACTGTAGTGCAGGTAAGCTGGTAGCTGTAGTGCAGGCAAGCTGGTAACTGTAGTGCAGGCAAGCTAGTAACTACAGTGCAGGTAAGCTGGTCTTGGAAAGAAGGCTTGATCCAGTTTAGCTGGCAATGCAGGGTTAATGCAGCTGGGCTTAGAAAGCAAGCTTGATTAGAAGCAGCTGAGCTTGGAGAAACAGGCTTGATGCTGCTTAGAGAACTGACTTCTCTAGTAAGGGATTCAGGAAGCAAGTAACAAGTGAACACACAAGAGAACCAGGCACCTTGAGTGACCAAGATATTCTGAGGGATCAGTGCAGAGAGTTTAAATAGCCCGCCCAGTACACAGATTAGCTGGAGGGATCATGTGTGCTGCAGAGGAGTATATTAATGGCTGCTGGGAATCACATGACAAGAGGCAAGATGGCGACATCCATGTACCAGAGAATAGTGGTGCAGGTGCCCAATTCCCAGACACTATGCTGCATACATGCAGCAATGGACGCTGTGCAGAAGGCTACCACTTTTGGGAGTGGCACCTCTGGAGGGCTGGAGAGGGGGTATGATGTGGGAGAGCCGCTGACTGACGGCTCCTGGTCAGGTAAGTGTGGCGGCGTCTGCCGCTTAGTATGACATCAAACATCAGTTAACAGACCGTATGTTATCATAACATCTGTACAATGATAGTGATACCACACCCTACTCTAATGGCCAACACACTGTATGCAGTGGAGGGATCACTAGAGAGTGGTATCAATCAGGAAATAACAAATGTAATAAATAGGACAGATAGAAATCACTGTACTTATCGAAAGGTAGAGGTTGAGTGTGTTATACACAAGTCAAAAAACAGGAGTGCATTAGAAAGTATATGATATGCCCAAAGATGATAGAGTAAAACAAGAAAAGGGTCCAGAATGTTTATAGCAAATTATGAATTGGTTATATAAGATAAAAGGTAACTTTTATTAGGTTATTAATATAAAATGCATGGACCTTAATTAGACATGAGATGAACATATAAGGTAATAAAAACATGCATCATCTGTATGATCATTACAAGTGATGGATACAGATTCAAGAGGATATGTTATCATACACTGAAATCAAAAGCCATATAAATACTATAATGACAGTGTGATATATACTATATGTCCACCACAAGTGTAAATAATAAGACAGGAGCAAGGGGTACTTATCTTATCCTATGTTAGGAGAAAAAATGCGATGAATGGGGAATGATCCTCCCAGGAGTCCACCAATCGCTGCTACAGCCCAATTCCTGCTTGCCCTGAATCCCCAATCTAGCTGCCTCACGGTAGAGATTCGCCCTTCTGGGTCTGAACCGATCCCTGCTTTAACTGTGTGATGAGGATCGGTGGTGTCAGGATGCCAGAGAACGAGGAGGACATAAGGAGATGAGGGACCGGGGTGCTCTGTGGTGAGAGAGCACTTCTCACCACTGAAAAGGAGATACTGATTGGTCCCTGGTCACTGTAGACAGGAGGATGGGGATAGCAGCTGGCAGGGCCCTGTTTGCAAGACATTCAAGGTAGGGTGGAAAGGAATTGCTGGGTTGGTGCAGCATTTGCTGTACAAGTAGTGCACTTTATGATTTACTATTTTTATTCACTATTTACAGAAGCTAAAACCTCCATTTAAACATACCTCTAATAATTGGGCCTGTATATCCTGTTCTCCAAGTATTTCTAAAAATACCATACCTGTATGGTAAGGGAATCAAACCATTTATCACTTTAAACCTTTTTTTGCTTTCAAGCGGCCTGGATGAAAGTCCTTCATGAATCTACACAGATGTAATAATTCTGCTCTGAGACCACAAAAGCATTTCCTTTAGAACTTCTTTCTGAAGCAGATACGTTTGCAGTCTCAAAGCTTGTGTATTACAGAACATGTGAA
>WWET01001182.1:101652-114197 GCA_011038615.1 Limnodynastes dumerilii
CAGCCTAACCCTAACCTTCCACTTCTAGAAGTCCAACCTTAACCCTCCCTGTCCTACAGCCTAACCCTAACCTTCCACTTCTAACAGTCCAATCTTAACCCTCCCTGTCCCACAGCCTAACCCTAACCTCCCCTTTCTAGAAGTCCAACTTTAACCCTCCCTGTCCTGCAGTCTGACCCTAACCTCCCACTTCCTGCAGTCTAACCTTAATCCTCCCTGTCCCATAGTCTAACCCTAAACTTCCCTTTCTAGCAACCTAATCTTAACCCTCCTTGTCTCACAGCCTAACACTACAAAGTAACCTACCCCAGTAGGAATTTTCAATTTCCATACTATTTCTGGCCCGATACAGCCACGATACAGCTTTTCAGCTGTATCAGTGATGGAAATCAGTCATTGGAAGCAGCGACTGCATCCTGGCTTTAATGGAAACTGTTGCCGATTTTCCCTTTGAAACTACCAAACTAACACACAGTGTAATAGTAATAGATCAGACTGATGACACCGTATCCCAAAAGAAAAGATTCAGATAGATCCACAGAGCTGGGCTGCATTATACAGACATTTTAGCCACTCACATTTATTTGCATGTACAGACTTAACTTTTCCATAACAAGTGCAGAGAAATTCCCAGAAGTACAGGACAGGTACACAGAAAGTGGGAACACCTGTAATGGAAACTGAGCAGCCCTGGTCAATACAACACTAGCACCACAATGTCAGCTATAGCAATAGCCTTATAATTAGTGTAATAAAAAAATTTCATTACCTTGTACCCGTTCCTGCTCCCACTGGTGCTCTACGTCTTCGGTCTACTCCCCTGCCTTGACCCCGATTTTAGGTGCCTAATGGCACTTACGAGTGCCATAGGCAACCTTAAGTCAACGTGCGTATTTTCCCTCTTAAGGAAGGAATACACGCACAGACAATCTTAAGCCCTCCTTCCCAGCCTAATTTACATCCCCCCCACATACTTTACGTAATTATCCCCGGAGGCTGCCGTGGCACACCTCCTTTCACTTAAAAAACTTTAAAGACAGCATGTAGTTCACCTACGTGCCTAAGGGCTATGTAGATTGCATAGTCACATTGACTATACATGCCCAGTGGCCAATATCGCCCACTTACGCACCTAAGAAGCCTCAGCCATTCCAATGACACTAAAACAATGGAAGTGGGCTAAAATTCTGAAGTAAGTCTGAATGTAAATATTCAAAAATGATCCAGAGGATCCTGTTTGTTTTTGCCAGTGCGCAAGGCTTAGTATTATAGGGCCAAATCCAGACCTACGTCTGTGTTACAAACTAGCGCAGATCGTATTTATACAAGCGTAATTACTATGCACTCCCCCGGGAACTCCCACCAGTCGTCCGTAATTACACTAAGATATATATTGGTGTTACGCTAATCAGGGTAATCTTTCTCCGGACAGAGCAGGTAACAGGAAACACAAATGACAGACAAAAGATGAACCAGGTAACTCACCAGTAAGTAGAGCCAGTGCCCGTCTGGAGTCTTCACTAGAGCCCCTGATGGTGGGGATAGGCTGGCACTGATGAGACTTCTTCTGGATACAGACCTTAGAGGATACCCGTGAAAGGAAATGGGGCCAAGTGGGGTCAGGATAAGAGATAGCAGGTAAAGAGGTGCAGCAGTTACAGAAGAGACTGTACTAGACAAACCACAGTAAACACAGGGTAGACAATACAGGACTGACGGACAGACTAACGGGGGAACTCACTCAGCACAATCACAGCAAACAGAAACAATTACTCAGGGAGAGCGAGGGTTAATCCACGAAGGTCAGGCAGCAGGACAAGAATAACAGGGCACAAGAGGTTAAACAGCAAGGTACAAGGCAAGGCAAAATATGGGCACTCAAGAAAGCAAGATAAGCAAGACAAGCAGATGATAAGAGAGGTAAGAGAGCAAGAGCAGCACGGGGTAGCAGATGCTATAACCGGCACTTACCTGAGGCAAGTGCCAGGTTTATAAAACCCCAGGGGACCAATCAGCAGCGCTACAATACGCGCCAGACAGCTAACTATGCGAGTGGCCAGGAGTGCAGGAGAACAGGACCGCCCCGCTGAGTGATTGGCCCGCGGCTGTGTTGCCATGGAGACCGTCAGACGCTGTATTGCAAGATGGCGGCGCCCATACAGCCCTGTGAGCCGAAGAACGCCGCCGGGACCTGAACCGGGCTACGGAGGAGACAGGGAGCCACGTGGGAGTACGCTGTGACCCGCTGCCAGGTAAACAAGGAGCGGGACGCAGCGCCAGAGAGTTACACACCACCCGATGCCTGCGGTGGTGTGTAACACTGATGGCAATTTCTAATGGCATGTAAGGAGCATATAAGGGAGATTTGATGCAATGTAAGGACATCTAAGGGAGGCATGATCTTAGAGTTCATGCAATGATAGAACATAAAGGGCTAGGAACAGTATGTGATGAAGGGGCAGCAAATAAAAGGAGGACAGTATGTGAAGAAGGGGTAGTAGATGAAGGGGGACAGTATGTGATGAAGGGGGACAGTATGTGATGAAGGGGCAGCAGATGAAGGGGGACAGTATTTGATGAAGAGGCATCAGATCAAGGAGGACAGTATGTGATGATGGGACAGCATGTGATAAAGGTGGCACAGTATGTGATGAAGGGGCAGCGTGTGATAAAGGTGGCACAGTGTGTGATGAAGGGGCAGTGGGGGATAAAGGTGGCACAGTATGTGATGAAGGGGCAGCGTGTGATAAATGTGGCACAGTATGTGATGAAGGAGCAGCAAAGGATAAAGGTGACACAGTATGTGATGAAGGGGCACAGTGTATAATGAAAGGGCAGTTTGTGGTAAATGTGGCACAGTGTGTGATGAAGGGACACAGTGTATGATGAAGGGGCAGCGTGTGATAAAGGTGGCACAGTATGTGATGAAGGGGAAGTGTGTGATAAAGGTGGCACAGTATGTGATGAAGGGGCACAGTGTATAATGAAGGTGCAGTGTATGGTAAAGGTGGCACAGTGTGTGATGAAGGGACACAGTGTATGATGAAGGGGCAGCGTTTTAAGAAGGGGCACAGGGTATGATGAACGTGCAGAGTGTAATTTCTGTTTATGTACTTTGTAATTCCTGCTTTATTTTTTTTTTGTATATTTTCCTTCCTTTCAAATCAAGGCGGTAACATCGTCGTATCTAAATATATTTTGGAGTAAAATGTAAAAAAGTTCCCTGACCCCTGTTCTACGTAATCAATTAGTGGCCATGAGGTTTAAATGTTGTTCTTTTCATTTCTTCATATTTTTTATTTTTTCATAATAAACTTACATGCTGGGCACATTAAATAATTCTAACAATGCTTATATTCTCCATAAACAGAAGTTCTTAGAAAAACTCAATCTTCTCACCTATGGTATTCTCTGATGTAATATTGTATTTCTTATAAATGTCTAAAAACACTCTGTATATACCAATATTTTACAGTAGTGACATAATGATACAAACAATTAACAGTCTTATTATTCCATAATATTCCAGATTAGACGGATCCTAATTTGCATATAATTAAGATCCAAACCTGGGTCAAAAAGCGCTCAATTTTCCTATCAAACCTTCCTAGTCATACATACTCTACAAAATCAACTTGGATCCTTATTCCCATATGAAAATCCTTAAGATATTTGCATTATTGCATATTTATACTTTCAAACCGTGAAAATGTATACAATCTAGTGGGTTACAATAAATAAATAAACAATCTCTAATAAAGTTCTAATTCATATTAATTCATAATAAAAACATAAAAAAATCTTACAAAAATTGTTGTTGTGTTATTAATCTTATATTACTATATTCAAACCAATAATATATATAAGACTTGAGGCCGTATTCAGAGAACCGTTTTCATGGCGAGTCCCGTGCGTATTTTTAGGTGCGTTTCAACTGCGCATGCGTAGTAACTTTATTTACAGAGTTCATGTAAACTATATGTACGAAAGAAAAGGTGTGCAAGAGAAGAACCAGCGCTATATAAGTAGCATGTCGGCGGGAGGAAAAAGGGGTTCCTACTGCCCCCTAAAAACCAAATGCAATAAAATAAATAAATATGTATTCCTCCCCCCTGTCTGCGCTTCTGTATGTGACCTATACCTTTATAACAAATACTGCCTGATACAACAGCTCTATCAAGGTGCTTGAGTGCTAAGGTAATACACACAGATATTATACTTCACACTTAGACCACAGTTTATTTCTTTATAGGATCTCTCCGCAATTGCTGTGCAGGCAGATGGTATTAAGAAATGGTATTAAGATGGACGATGTTGCTCTGACTTTTCTCAACCATGTAAAAACAAGAGCATAAGAAACATAGTGTAATCCTATTTAAAACACTTTATTTTACACATCATATACTAAGAACATCAATTAAAATGCGCTTAATAATAAAAACAATAAAACCCAGCTAAAACACAGTGAGCCCCCCCCCGCGTACCAGACAAAGTTTGGATCTCAGATGTTTAAAAGGGTGTTTGTTAGAGTGGCCTGGGTATCCACTCTATCCAGGGAGATGATCTTCACAGTGTCCGTCTCAGAGGTCCTCAGTGTTGGCTGGCCTGGCTCCACTCACGCGTTTCAAACCCTCCGGGGTCCTTTTAAACATCTGAGATCCGAACTTTGTCTGGTACGCGGGGGGGCTCACTGTGTTTTAGCTGGGTTTTATTGTTTTTATTATTAAGCGCATTTTAATTGATGTTCTTAGTATATGATGTGTAAAATAAAGTGTTTTAAATAGGATTACACTATGTTTCTTATGCTCTTGTTTTTACATGGTTGAGAAACGTCAGAGCAACATCGTCCATCTTAATACCATTTCTTAATACCATTTGCCTGCACAGCAATTGCGGAGAGATCCTATAAAGAAATAAACTGTGGTCTAAGTGTGAAGTATAATATCTGTGTGTATTACCTTAGCACTCAACCACCTTGATAGAGCTGTTGTATCAGGCAGGATTTGTTATAAAGGCATAGGTCACATACAGAAGCGCAGACAGGGGGGAGGAATACATATTTATTTATTTTATTGTATATGTACAGAAGTGCCTCCCGAACGGACATGTGAATCGCACATGAGTAAATACGCACGGATCTCCCACGTTAAAATACACATGTGAGAATTTAAAAAAAAATGGACAGGGGGGAGCATTTTAATGAAGGAGTGTGGGCGAGGTGTGGGCACGGTTAGTTAGATACGCACATAAGGGACAACTCGACGCACGTAAATGGCCACGGAAAGATAAGGTAAGTCCAGGCACTTGTAAGTCACATAAAAGCCGTCCGTGTGAGAGGAGTGTCGGGTGTTGACTTGCTGCGTCCGTGCAAATAATTGAGTACTTTTTTCGGATGGTTCTCTGAATACGGCCCTTGATGCCTGTCACTCCACCACAGACCAATAGCTGCTAAAGGTGCACTTTCAAAACAATTCACATAGAAAAATTCATAGGTATGGAAAGGCACTCAGAAGACTTTAAGCATAATCCAATCACCAACGTTTTCCCATCTGAGTTGACATGCCTCTCACCAGGGTTGGCGCAAACCGCTCTGTGGTGGGATGCGGTGCATCCAGGCGCCATGCTGGATAGGCGCTCATCCTCCCGCTCCCTGCATGCCAACACTGATGTAGAGTGGAGCGCAGCGCCCTGTGGCGTTCGATACACACCCAAACCCGCCCCCGCCCCTGTGGGTCCTACCCGATCCTGCAGACGCAACCAGTGAAGGCACGATGCTTCCCTCCTGACGCCAGTGTGATGCCTTGACTGCTGCAAGGGAAAAACAAGCATTAGCAACGTAACCACGGCTGGGAATACCTGCGGGAGAGAGCGGGGAAGTTAGTATACGGGTGAGGTGAACATCATCATCGGCCTAGGCCTCATACACCTCTTTTTCGCCAACTAACTGGCGAGCGGGACGGAACCTTTCCCACGCCTTCCGGCTCCGTCACCGCACCCGCAAGGAGGGGAAAGACACACACCACAGAAAGTACTGTTGGTAATACTTACCGATGACGCTCTCGCCGTCCCCCACTCAGAACCACCTACCGGTCCTTCACCACGTGTCACCCTACGCTGCCCTAGCCGAAGCCTAGTGCCCTCTATCGGAGCCTAGCGCTCCCTACCACCTGGCCTGTGCCTAGTGCCCAACACTACCGATACAGGGCCTAATGCCCTCTTACAAAACAGGGGCTTAATGCCCAACCTGAAGCAGGCCTAATGCCTGTTCCTAACCAGGGCCTAGTACCCTCTAACTATGGGCCTAGTGCCCTTTAACACAGGGCCTGATGCCCTCTAAACACGCAGGGCCTAGCGCCCTAGAATGCAGGGCCTAGCGCCCCCTAACACAGGGCCTAGCGCCCTCTAACTATAAACACCTATAGAGCCTAGTGCTCTATACTACAGAGGTCTATTACCCCACTAACTATAACTGTGACCTAAGGCCTAGGGGCAGGGCTGGGTCTGGCCAAGACTAAGGGCAGCTGGGGATGCTGGGCAACACTGGGGCCTGGGATGCTGGGCAACGCTGGGGCCTGGGATGCTGGGGCCTAGGATGCTCGTCGTCCAGGGGGATGCTGGGGCCTGGGGTGCTCGTTGTCCAGGGGATTCAGGGATGCTGGGGCCTGGGATGCTGGGCAAAGCTGGGGCCTGGGATGCTGGGGCCTAGGATGCTCGTTGTCCAGGGGCTTCAGGGATGGAGACACACGTCTCCCAACCCTGTATTATCCTCTATCCCCTGGTGGCCTAGTGGGGCTGGCTGGACCCCAAGCTCCACCGGAGTTGGGGGCAGCCGCCGTTTATACCTGCCTGTCACCCAGAGGCTCCGGGGCTCTTTTGCAGCCCTCTGGGTGGCAGGCTGCGGGGCCTCCTCCGCCCGCTGCGCTCCTCTTGCTGGCGGGGGCCCGGGGCCTTCTGCTCGCTGGCCGCCTCCTGGCTGCCACGGGTTATACCTGCGGGGCCTCCTCCGCCCGTTGCACTCCTCTTGCTGGCGGGGACCCGGTGTCTTCCGTCTGCCGACCGCCTCCTGGCTGCCGCGGGGGCTTCGGTGTCTTCCGCCCGGTGACCGCCTCCTGGCTGCCGCGGGGCTTCGACGTCTTCCGCCCGCCGACCGCCTCCTGGCTTCCGCGGGGCTTCTCCGTCTTCTTCTTCTACCCGCGGGTCTTCTCCTTGCGGCCGCGGGGCTTCTCTCGACGTCTTCAGCTTTTTTGCTCTTCTGTCTTCTTCACCGTCCCGACGACTACTGAGCTCCGCTCCCGCCGCAACGGCTTTTATGCCATGGGGCGAGGGCGGAGCCAGTGACGCGGCAGGCCCTGATTGGCCCACCGCTCTTACCTGGGATTGGTCCGCCGCGCCCACGTGTCCTTCAGTGCTGCCTCCCCATTGGTCCTTGATGAATCCTTCCAGATTCACCAAGGTCCGCTGGGGAGACAGCTGCCGCTCACCCGCCGCTTCCGTCCCGGACTCAGGAGCAGGTAAGCGCCGCTCCACATGCCTCCCCTTTTTGTCCTTTGTGGTCCCCACAAAGAATGCCCGTGACCATACGAACTCTGGGACCTCCTGACCTCTCCGGTCTCCAAGGGTTCAGTCCCGATAGCCACGTCCGTCCCGGGCGATGGCCCTGTGACCAACGGAGACAAGGGTACCCAATCTTCGACTGACCCACGGGGTGTGCGCGACGCAAACACCGCCTCGGGATCTTCGGGGGGCGGAATCGTCCACTGTTCATCGTCCGGTATTGTGGTAGTCTGTCCATCTTCCTCCGATAGTCCACGAGGTGGGTCCGGAAACATGCAAGGACGGAGCATGTTTCGGTGTAGGACGCGGGCCCTCCCAGCCCCATCCGCTGGTGCTACCTTGTAGACCGGATTGTCGGGAGAGACGCGGCGTTGGACCACGTACGGTTTTGTCTCCCAGCGCTCACTCAACTTATTCCCTACAGCCTTTACCAGCACCAAAACACGCTGTCCGGTTTCCAGTGGAGCGGGGCCGGGTCCTCCTCTCCAACGGGCCCCCCTGGCTCCAATCCTTTGGCCTGTCAGGTCCCACGCCACCTTAAGCCTCCGTCTGTGCTCCTCTATCCAGTCAGCTTCCGCTCCCTGGACCCTCTCGGTGGAAGAGCATATCGTCAAGTCCTGTAGCTCCCTCCCCGGCCGACCGAACAGAAGAAAATAGGGAGCAAAGCCCGTAGTCTGGTGCACCCGCTGATTGTAGGCCCACACTAGCTCCAGGACGTGTTCCGGCCACCGATTCCTTTTCTCGTCCTCCAAAGTCCTCAGCTTCTGCAACAGGGTACGGTTGAAGCTTTCACATGCTCCATTCCCTTGCGGGTGGTACGGCGTCGTTCGCGATTTGTCCATCCCATATAGTTCGCATAGCCCTGACATCATTTGTCCCTGGAAGCAGGCCCCTTGGTCCGAATGGATACGCTCCGGGCACCCATAGGGTCGAATGAAGTGCTCCACTATGGCTTTGACTGCGTTCTTCGCAGTTTGGCTACGACCGCAAACTTGGTGAAATGGTCAGTCATCACCAGGGCGTACCGGTGACCACTCGAGGATTCCCCGTCCAGAACGTAGTCCACCATCAGAAGTTCCAGAGGGCGACTGGTGTGGATCACCTGTGGGGCAGCCTGTTGTTCCGGTGCTTTCGTCACTCCACAGCGGGGACATACCAGGCACACTTGTTCCACCACACGCAGCAATCCAGGCATGAAGTACTGTCTCTGTAGCCACAGATACGTCTTCGCCACACCCAGACGGGCCCCCGCTTCATGTGCTTCTTTCACCAAGGCCTCCGCCAACTGCTCTGGGACGACCAACTGGTGAACCACCCTCAACTCCTGGGGTAAATATGCTGTTCGGCACAGCACCTCGTTTCGGAGGGTGAGTCGGTCCCACTGGTGTAGTAGTTTCCTCCCCGTAGGAGAGAGTTGGGCTCTTTCCCGGGCTGTCGGCCAGTACTGAGTTCTTTTCCACGCCCAAATCTTTTGCATTCCACGCCCAAATCTTCTGCAAGCTGGTATCCTTGTCCTGTTCTGCCGACCATTCCGATTCTGTCCTCTGCAACCGGATTGCGTCCACCTGAACCTGCCTCGGGGGTACCACTCGAGTCAGGTCAGGTATCTCCTCCGCCTCTCGTTCTTCGTCTCCTGGGCCCTTGGGGGCTTGAGCCGGAAACCTGGAGAGAGCGTCTGCATGCTGATTGAACTTTCCTGGGCGGTAGCGGATCTGGACTTTGAACTTCGACAGCCTCGCGACCCAACACTGTTCCATTTCTCTGTGACTGCCCATGTCGCTGCAAACAGCTCCAGCTTGAAGGCGCTGTAGTTGCCAGGATTCCTTTCTGTCTCCCGCAGACTCCGACTGGCGAAGGCTATCACTCTCTCCTGTCCATCCTGTTCCTGGGTGAGTACCGCCCCCAACCCGTGTTGACTGCCATCTGTGTACACCAGGAACGGCTTCCCAAAGTCTGCATAGGCCAACACCGGAGCTCGCATGAGGGCCTCCTTTAGCCCGTTCAACGCGTCCTCCTGGGAGCTCCCCCACTTCACCGTCTGGTGCTTGACCTCAGCAGGCAGTCCACGGAGTAGGTCAGTCAGAGGGCAAGGCACTCTCACGAAGTCTTGCACAAATCTCCTGTAGTAACTTGCCAGCCCCATGAAACCTCGTACCTCTGTGACGGTGCCAGGTGTTTTCCAATCCCGTATTGCAGCCACCTTCTCAGGGGTGGGCCGGACCCCTTCCCGGGACACCACATGGCCTAAGTATTGCAAGCTTGGCTTTAGCAAATGGCACTTCCTGGGCTTCAACTTTAAGCCCAACCGCTCCAGATGCTGCAAAACCAGGTCCAGCCAACGCAGATGCTCCTCCAACATGGGGGCGAAGACTATGATATCATCTAGGTATATCAGAATAGCCTCAAAATTCAAATCCCCCAAGCACCTTTCCATCAGCCGTTGTAAAGTAGCCGGGGCATTGGAGAGTCCGAAGGGCATGCGGCAGAATTCGAACAGCCCCATGGGGGTGACAAAAGCCGTCTTTTCACGATCCTCCTCAGCGACCGCCACCTGCCAGTATCCACTGGCCAGATCCAGGGTGGAAAAATACCTCGCCTGCCCGAGGGCCGCTAGCGATTCTTCAATCCGCGGTAGAGGATACGCGTCCCGCACTGTGCAGCTATTCAGCCGCCGATAGTCAACGCAGAAGCGGATGGCTCCGTCCCTTTTCCTCACCAATACAATCGCCGCCGCCCATGGGCTCTTGCTCTCCCGGATGACTTGGTTATCCAACATCTGCCTCAGCATGGTTTTCACTTCCTGGTATAGCTTCGGTGGTATTTGCCTGTACCTCTCACGAATGGGGCGGGTTTCCCCCGTCGGTATTTCGTGCAATATCTCCTGAGTAAGCCCGAAGTCTTCCTCATGGCGTGAAAACACCCGTTGTCTGTTCCACAGCATCTCCTCCAGTCGCTTTATCCCGTCTTGATCCAGCTCCTCCAAGGCCACATCCATCTGCTCCCGGATGACTTTTCCATTCCAGGCGGGGTGGGAAGGTCTGGATCCGCCTGTTCTACCAACATCACCCAGGGGGACTTCTGGTTGGGGCGAAGAGCTAGGTCTTCACTACCCCTGGTACTGTCCTCTCGAATGGCCATCACCTGGGCCAAGACCTGTCCAGGTGGGATCCGCTGGGGGTTGTGGCTCAGATTGCATAACATCACCGGCAGCCGTCCCTTCCTTACCACGCCAAGGGTCCGAGCCACCAAGTACTCTGCTTCCTCAGGGGCCTTCTTCACTGGCTCCACCAGCACCTCCAGACCTTCGAGCTTCCGATGGGTACCCACCTTTAGTTGTACCACCAGTTCATGTTGCGGTGGGAGCTCCAACGGGCCATGCCTACTGTTCCGGACCAGGAGTGTCTATTGTCAGCCGTCCTAACCGTAACGCCTGCTGGATGGGTCTTTGCACTCCCAGTGTCAGCCAATAACTCGGGCCCCTCCTCTGGAATAGTTCCTGATCGAGACTTCTCAGGACGTTCATCCCTAGGATCACAGGACCATGCCTCAATTCCGGGCCAGCAACGATGATGATGCCCTTCTTCCCAAGGGTCTGGCCACAGTACTCCACCTCCATCCAAACCACTCCTATGACCGGTATAGGGAGGTCATTGGCTGCGGTAAGTCGGATCCAAGACTGGGCTTTAGCCGTCCGCAGGTGAGGATAGTTCTTTCGGAAGCACTCTTCGGACATCGTCGTCACTTGGGACCCCGTGTCGATCAGGCAGCGCTGTTTGACTCCCGCTAGTCCCACCTCCACCACAGGGCACTCTCCAACCAACTCAGCTGAGTTGACCATCTCCCCATGTATAGCCTCCCCTTCCCCCGCCGTCGGCCCCGTGACTGCGCGGGAGGTTAGTTTAAAGGATGTTCGTCCCGCGGGCCCCTCTCGGGGCAGTCCCGGGACAGGTGCCCCGTCCTCCGGCAAGTCCAACAGCGGGGCCCGTCGCTCCTAGCTGATGACCCTTGACGTCCCCGATTCTCCCATTCTCTCCGTGGCGCTGCTCCGGACACGGCCTTTTCCTTCTTCAGCTGTTGGACCTCTTGCCGTAGTTGGGTCATGTCCTCACTCATGGTGGCCAATACATCCTTGAGATCCTTCACGAACTCGTCCAGCTGCGATCCTTCCGAACATCCTGCTCTTGCTCCTGGCCGGGCCTGCTGATGTGCGACTGCGTAGGACCCGAAGTTATCGTCCCGGTCCCTCGCAATGGCGTCCGTCAACACCTTATGAAAGGTCAGGGTGCTGTCCGCAGCAGTACGGTCTCTCAGCACTTGTCGTAGCGGGATGCTATACAACCCCATCACGAATTGGTCTCGAAGGGTGAGGTCCGGGTCACCTAAGGCGCGCTGATTGCGTCTCTGTACCTCCCTCAGTAGTTCCTGCAAGGCGTTAGCGTACTGGGGAATCGACTCCCCCTCCCGTTGATTCCGGGCGAAGAACCGCTGTTTAAGGGAACCCAACGATGAAGTGTCCCCGTAGATGTCCTGTAAAACCTGGCAGATACTGTTCAGAGTAGCTCTCTGTGCCACATCTCTCAACAGGACCGTCCTCCTGGCATCTCCTTCCAGAGCTTGTAGCGCCACCTCTGCCTCCAACGCCGGGCCCACTTGGTACAAGCGGATGGTCCCACGCAGCCTCTCCTCCCAGTCTGACAGGGCGATGTTCCGGCCATCAAATTTGGGCAAATGGGCCAAGATGGCCCCCAGGGGCACAGGCACTGCTCCCCTCGCGGTGCTGGATGGTCCCGCGCCGGATCCAGCGTTGACTTCGTCCTCTTCAGACGACATCCTGCCGACTACGCCAAAATGTAAAGTCGAGCGCAGCGTCCTGTGACGGTTGATACACACCCAAAACCGCCCCCCTGCCCCTGTGGGTCCTACCCGATCCTGCAGACGGAACCAGTGAAGGCACGATGCTTCCCTCCTGACGTTAGGTGCGATGCCTTGTC
>WWET01001182.1:126418-140386 GCA_011038615.1 Limnodynastes dumerilii
CTTGGTTTGGAAAATTGAAACCTTGAAAGCATTTATTTTTTATTTTTTTTTTAGATGTATTGATTGCCTGAAGTTCCTCATTTATGTGATCTTATAGAAAGGTGCCAAAAGATTCCAAAAAACAAAAAGTATTTCACCAGTAATACAGGGGAGGGGGGAAAAGGTACAATGTGGATGATCATCTGGAATCCGTATAGATTGTGAAGCGGTCATACAAGCTTGATTCTAGGATTAAGTAAACTTTTATACTTTCTGAATGGGTTTTTTGTACCAGTGTCAGTTCCTAAAGGCTTGAGCCACCTTATGTTGTCACTCTTAAATTGAATTTGGAAGATTATATGTGATTTTTGTGTAAATCCTTAAACAATATACTCTTCAACTATGTTTTTTTTATTTTGCAGTCACCTGACTTCTATATGTCTATATTCTATTATTGCCCCTGTTATCCATAACAAATCTGTTTCAACACTTTCATAAACATAGAAGACTCGGAGAACCCATTTTCCTGTTACCCTTGGTAACTAGATGTATTTAAATCTAACCAATAAAATGGCCGCCACATTTATCTGGCGACAACTTGTAAGTGCCGTCAGGGTGCACCCTAGCAGTCGGTGTGACTACGTGGCTCACTCGGAAGTACTCGTGTTAGCCCGGAAGCGGCATTTATTGTTGCTGGCTGCAGTATCCCTGTCATACAGGGATATACACGTGTTTTATATTGGTGGGCAGTGATCTGCAGAACACCCATTACTGCTGCCTGTGTTTATTAATCCTAATGGTCGGGCGTATTGTGTGACTTGTAGTATCAGCACGGTTGCGGTCGAGGAAATCAGTAAATTTGAATACTTATAAGTTTCCCCAGAGTGAAGATAAGATGATTGTGAGTATAATGGCTTGATGCCATTTTGTATGTGGGTTATAAACATAGAGAAACAGGTGACAGCATCTTTTTTGATCTGTCATGGAGGTGACTTCATCTGTCTGCGAGGTATTTGTTATTAAATCATCCATAAAGGAGGTTTATATTTGCCCCCACGCCCAGGGGCATGTCAGCTAGAGGAGGCACGGGTGGGTGTCTTTCTCTACCCCCTTTTTCCGCTTTATTGACTCTTCATATGACAGCTATCATTCCACATGTTAAACATGACAAAGCGTCTAAGTAATAAGTGTGTAGCAGATCTAGTCAGTATGTATAAGAGCTTTTAAAACTATACTGAAAACTTTGACTATTAATGTTCTTTTTCCTTATTAGCAGAACAAAGGCGTCATTTCTTTTAGTAGTGGTAGCTCCAAGTAGGCAGAAGCGCAATAGGAACCTCCTTGGCTAGAATTGTGGAGTGCCCTATACCAAAATCACACCGATAAGATCACTGCCGGCATGTGGTGATCCTTAGTTCTTTCCTTCAGGAGGTGAAGTCAACACTTCAGCATCTGTGCAGAGAACCATGGAGGAGAGCCGCTACTCAACTCCACAGCCTTACTATAAAGATCAGATGCTAAGGGGTACTGGAAGGCGAATATGGGTGTAGAGGGCTTTTCTGGGCAAGATCTAATAGTGCCATTTCCAGTATAAGTCAGTTCATCCTCTTCTGCCAGTGCAAACTGGTTTTTTGGGGGTTTTTTTCGGTGTTTTCTCATGATTAACTGTTTCATTCTACTCCTGATGGATCATTCCACCTCTTTCCCCTTTTGTTGTCCTGCTGAGTTTTTTTACCTGAGAAGTGGTGCAGCTCAACACTTTCTTTACTGATTTACGTCCTATATTAAATTGACCTCGGATCCATTGACGTTTCACGTCCCAGACACTAAAGTTACAATAACTATTCTATACCTTCCTCCTGAGTCAAAATCCAGGGAGATAGATTTAGGTAGTGCAAAGAAACTTATTAGAAAGTAAGGGAAGAGCAGGGATGGACAATGTGTTATGCTTTAAGGAGTATATGGGACTGTTTAAACAACCTAAGGGCTGCAAAATATAATCCGGGTATGTAATATGATCGGCACAATATACAAATGTTACAAGCTTTCCAAACGACTGCAGGCTGATGCTTCAAGGTGTTTTTAGATGTACACTGTGTAAGAGCATTCAGTATATCTGTTGTCTAGATGAAATATATATATATATAATATTTTGTCTTGTAACACAAGCTATTTTTGCTTTCAAATGACGTTCCCAGATCCCTGAGCTGAATAAAGATACTGTACGTATCAAAGACCCAGAAAAGGTTCAAGAGCTCATATTGGCTTTACAAAATGGAGGTGATAAGAAGCTCCAGGTTGGTTAATGATTAATACAGTATATGTTAATTATAAATAATATGAGTGTTAATTGGTTACTAATATTGCTGGACAAAGTCCGATACATAGAACAGAGACTTTAAACGATAGAGGAAGAGAATATATTTATGCAATAACAGCAGTTATTTCTTTTATTTGTTCATAACAATGGTTTGGCCGTCTTCAATGTCTATATACTGTTGTGTTGTATAGTAGGTACACTCATTAATAACCTTAGATTGGATCCAGAATTAGGGCTCTGGATTCTCATGATTTCAAGCATCCACGCCGGAAATCTTTCCAAAGATGGGGCGACTCGCCATGAGTGCCACATATATGCATGGTGGGCGTGGGGGGGACTAAACTATACTAACTGTACAGCAATGGCCTTACATACCATCTGTGCGGCTGGTGCGGAACTCTTAAGATAGGGTCAAGGGTACAAAAGTCTCTATATTTGAAGAGCGAGGTCTCCTCTTGCATATAGGTACTTTTGAATCCAGTCCCTTCATTAGATGGTCACAATTTGTATTCACTATTGGCTATAACTTTTATTTAGTTCACGTTTAACTTACCAGCATGGAAATTCCTATTTTAGTCTCTTACTACTTTATACTTTCCTGCAGGTCATTTCTGATTTTGATATGACATTAAGCCGGTTCCGATATAATGGAGAGAAGTGTCCTTCCTGCCATAGTGAGTATGACAGTGTCCCTCCTTTTGATTTCATATAATGTTCCGAGGGTGGCAAGCTAGAAGGGCATCTCATCCCATCTCTCTTACACAGATATTATTGAAAACAGCAAGATCGTTAGTGAGGATAGCAGGAAGAAGGTAGGCCATGGGTTAAGCCATCACACGATTGGATCGTCCCTTTATGTGCTGTTTGAATGTTCTCTGGTCATTACTTGCTATCGCTGATTAAAGCATCTGTGAAATGTGGGTATGGCTAATTTTAGTGACAATGGGCCAGATCCTGATCCTAGCGTTTTTACGCTAGCCGCTGACGTAAAATAGCCTATTTGTATTTACTGCGCATGCACGACAGATGTTACGCTAATTCTTAACATACGTACCATCAGCGTAATTATGAACAAAGGGGTATGTCATCTATACGACACCCATAGTTACGCTTTGGAGGCGGAGGGATGCATTTACAGTATGGGCCGGGTTAGGCCGTTACGTACGTGAATTCATTACGTTTGTCAGTACTTACGCTTTGAAAAGTAAAGTTAGGGTTTAGGAAGCGTAAAACAACCAAAGTACATACGAGCGAGGGGATTGCATAGAAAATACGCTACACGATGAAACGTAACAAGCACTTAGGTCTGGATCTACCCCAGTGTTCTCTAATAACATTGGGCCGGCCCTAGACTTGATAACATACGGAAATAGTCAGAGATTATGTACTGCGCATGTGCAGTATATAGAAACTCCATATGGAGCCTTCCAATGCTGCGTTCCATACGGAATTCAGTCTCTGGAGCCCAGTGGGGGCTCACTCACTGTACAAAATACACATAGTGGGTGGGGATAGGAATTTAAATTGGACAGTGTACAGTTCAGTATTCCACACAGTAGGGCTTTCATGTGGAATACTTAAAGTATGGTCCTGGGCACAGATCAATCCTCTGCAAATATGAGAACAGGGGGAGTGCCCTGTTGTCCTGCACGAGGGATGTTTGATACCAAAATCCGTACGTTAACTTCCACAACGGAGTCTAACTTACAGGTTTAGCCTTTGACAGTGGATCTGGCCCATCATGTTTGGTGCAAGATTTAAGCTTTGCTGATCTCTTATATTGAATTTAATGTGTCATTGTATTGAGGTTCAGTGGTATTTACATAGGCAATTAGTGGTGCAAAGACAGTAGATACAAACGAAGCGCCACAGGTCCCAACAATACAAAACACGCTGCTACAGATGTAGATTATACATTTATTACTAATTAAATATATTATATTATTAAATTACATATTATTTATATTCCTATATAATTTATATGCCATTGTTTTGTTGGTCCTGCACATTGGTTTTTATATATAATTGCAGAGTCACTTTTTAGATATAGAGTTATCCGGACCGGCCGGCCGAATTTTATATCTACTTCGCATTAGTGAGGTTTTAATTGGTAATAAATGTATAATCTACATCTGTAGCAGCGTGTTTTGTATTGTTGGGACCTGTGGCGCTTCGTTTGTATCTACTGTCTTTGCACCACTAATTGCCTATGTAAATACCACTGAACCTCAATACAATGACACATTAAATTCAATATAAGAGATCAGCAAAGCTTAAATCTTGCACCAAACATGATGGGCCAGATCCACTGTCAAAGGCTAAACCTGTAAGTTAGACTCCGTTGTGGAAGTTAACGTACGGATTTTGGTATCAAACATCCCTCGTGCTTGACAACAGGGCACTCCCCCCTGTTCTCATATTTGCAGAGGATTGATCTGTGCCCAGGACCATACTTTAAGTATTCCACATGAAAGCCCTACTGTGTGGAATACTGAATTGTACACTGTCCAATTTAAATTCCTATCCCCACCCACTATGTGTATTTTGTACAGTGAGTGAGCCCCCACTGGGCTCCAGAGACTGAATTCCGTATGGAACGCAGCATTGGAAGGCTCCATATGGAGTTTCTATATACTGCACATGCGCAGTACATAATCTCTGACTATTTCCGTATGTTATCAAGTCTAGGGCCGGCCCAATGTTATTAGAGAACACTGGGGTAGATCCAGACCTAAGTGCTTGTTACGTTTCATCGTGTAGCGTATTTTCTATGCAATCCCCTCGCTCGTATGTACTTTGGTTGTTTTACGCTTCCTAAACCCTAACTTTACTTTTCAAAGCGTAAGTACTGACAAACGTAATGAATTCACGTACGTAACGGCCTAACCCGGCCCATACTGTAAATGCATCCCTCCGCCTCCAAAGCGTAACTATGGGTGTCGTATAGATGACATACCCCTTCGTTCATAATTACGCTGATGGTACGTATGTTAAGAATTAGCGTAAAGACTTAAGAAGGAGCTTGAAATTAAGGGCCTGATTCACACTTAAGAAGCTTCTGCTATCTATGTATTAGATCAGTGCATAGATAGCGTAGGTGCAGTCTTTAAAGAACGCACGCACAGAGTGTTATGCCGCCTCGACGGGCGTTTTTAGGGAGAAGTGGGAGGTATTTAGATTAGGTAGGGAGGGCGGGTGGGAGGCTGAGAGGTGTGCACGGACACATAAGGTAACCCTATGGCACTCATAAGTGCCATAAGGTACATAAAAACGGGAGACGGGTCGGGGTATGGAAGAGTGAGTTAGGTGCACGTCTGCATGCACCTAACTCACTCTTAAGTGTGAATCAGGTCCATTGTTTCCAGGTGGAAGGCTTCAGTAACTTACTTTAGATTATCCATGAAGTTGTCAGAACTGTGAACCAATGACTGAGCAGAGGGAGTGAGCCGTTGTTTGTAACATCGCTCCACAGGTGATCGTATACAAATGCTTAGACCACCAAACAGTACTTTTTCTTTCAAATCTTTAGATGCTTCTTTTACCGTTAGGTTGAGTAAATGTTATGGCACAACCCTTGGTTTTAACCCTAACCAGAACGGGTACCTTGTCATAGTAAGACCATTTACATGGTTTCTCTTCCGGAATGTTATTTTCTCTATAAATATGCAATGGGCAATGGTACAGCTGAAATTAAGCTTTCAGCTCTATCATTGTCTAAAATACCGAGTAACATGCACTGTGTTAGTCAACAACAACAACAGGCCACTAGTCACTGTTAGCTGCAGTGGGGGAAGCAGGACAAGGCAGACAGTACTGCCAGCCATGTGCCTTTAGGGTTTGGGACCTTCTTCCACTTCTCTGAAATTCAACTGAGGAGTCTGTTAACCTTTTTGCTTTTATTATATTGGTCTTTTGTTATTTAATCTGCTAAAGGAAGCAGAATACCAAAACAATACTATAGCTTTCCCCACTTTTCACCTAAAACTTTCAAATGCCCCTGTCTTCATGAGAAGCAGTGAGTATACAGCACAGTTACTCATTTTGTTTGTTTGTTTTTTTTGTGTTTTTTATGCCTCTATTTGTCAGAGCAAAGTCCTATAAATGGTTCAAATTTGTACTTTCTCAAAACTGCAAATTGTAAAGACAGACTCATTATGAAGGTACATTATAGCTCCACAATTAATGGTAGTGTAAAGGACACTTGCATCCCATTCATTCAGCATCGGCTGTATATTGTTGCAGTAATTAGGCCCATAGTGCTTTAATGTTCCAGCCCAGATGGACAGACTCCCCAAAAATCTTGGAAGTTACATAGTGCACTAGTAACTATGGGCCTGATTCAGAATTAAGAAGGTGCTTAAAATAAGAGAGGAAAGTTATTCCTGGGCTAAACCATGCTGATTGCAGGGGAGTCAAGTTAATTGTATTCTTTGCATGCAGGGATATATCTTTGAATTGCTTACTGCACACAGATACTGACCAGCTTTACTATCACACTGTTATTTAGACTTGGGATAGGAAACATCACCTCTCATCTCTAATACTGTTTGCAACAGTTAAGCCCAAGAGTGACTTTCCTCTCTTATTTTAAGCACCTTCTTAATTCTGAATCAGGCCCTATGTAGTAAAGTACAATAATGACATTAGGGTGTCTGATGGTTTACACTATCACAGTAACTGTATGCTCATTCCTATATATTGAAGACTACATTATAGATTTGTAAATAAATCAAATATTACACATAATGTGTAGGGGGCGCTGCGGACATAACGCTGCCTGTTTGTATTCTGTCTTCTATGATCACACTGCTGGTGAGTGATTGTGTTGGGATGATGAGCTGTGTTTGCTAACTGGTCTGTTCATGCTCTCTTTCTCGCTCTCAGGTGGAGTAAAGCACACACCCTGCTCTGTGAACAGAAGATTGAGAAGCAGAAGCTATCAGAGATAGTGAAAGAGTCACAGGCTAAACTCAGGTATAGAGCAGAGAACAATGACTGTGCATTCAGGAGTTCCTTTCTTTCACCATAAGAGGCTTGATCACAAGTCAGTCCATATCCCATACCTTATGCTAAAAAAAAAAGTAAAGCTGGGCACACACTTATCCAATCCTCTTCAGATCCAACGCCAACCTGACTGTTTTCAATCCTACAGCAGACCATGTTCGCAGATACAACACCCAATCTATAATAAACACATACCCAACTTTACGCCAGACATCGACCTGCATCTTCTAATCTTTGCCAGACTGCCAGTCACTGATACACAAAGGCAGCACTGCATTACATCATCATCGAGAGAAGAAATGAAAAGGCAGACGCAGGAGCGTTCACACTTGTAAATTGGACTCAGGAGGTTGGCGGTCTGATTGGCTGGTTTTTAAGAAGGTTTAATAATCATTTGGCCCCACCAGGCTTCCAGGACTAGACGTTAAGAGAGGTTTTGGGAGTGTACTACAAGCCAACAGGACGGTAGTAGGTCGCTTTGGAGGAAATTGGTTAAGTGTTACCCCAGCTTAACATTATTAGCTAACTTGATTATACCTTTACATAAGTGTTGATACTGACATGCTGAATAACATGGCTCAGGTAAATTAGCTACTGCCAGACAGCCTGCAACAAAATGTGACCAATAGTCACAGAAATTCCTTTTCATATCTAGGATACTTATGATTTGCACTTTGGTCTTTGTTTCATTAACCACCTACAAGAGAGGCAAGGATATTCTTTTCATTTTTTTTTCCAGTTATCCAGCAAAAGATATTGAAATAATCTATTAACTATAAGTTATACAGGGGAAGGTTCTTTTGCTAGCCATGTGTACAGTAAATCAGTGAATGGAAGCTGTCATGAACATGTTTAGAAATAAAGCTAGGTACATGTTTTTTTCCTAACAATACAACATCTTGAAAAGAACACACTCATAATTTAAAGCCCTGACCTGCATCACGATGCACCCATATACACTACACTCTATTTCCCAGTGAGTTGGATTGATAGGGTTCCAATAAACCTCTGCCTGAACAATATGTATGCCCACAAAGGCGGCCTTGTGCAGGGAAATGCAGGGGTATCGCTATCGGGCTGCAGTATACAGTGAAGGTTTCTCCCAACTTTGGAACATTGTTGATAGCAAAAATAGCTCCCAAAACTCCACATAATTATCACATAATAAAATACAGTTTCATGTGATTCTTCAGCTTGGTTGGTCTGATTGTAGATACCGGTAAGATGTCAGAGCTCTCTGTCTGTTATCCTGTGATTGGCACAATCATCATCAGAAAAAACTCCAGTGTGCACCCAGCTTATGACTTCCCTTCAGCTGCAACTTAATGTCGGCTCCACATTATTAATGTTCATAATTATCGACTAGACTGTTGAATCAGCCATACACAATGGGGTCTGGAAGTCCACATGGAAGAGGGAAGTGCGCTCCTTTGTCACTCCCCCCTCTCGTTCTGAGTTCTGGACACTTATGTCCAAACGCAGATCCATAGAAAACGGCTTCTCATTAACATGCCTGTCCCCACCTCTCTTACGGAACTCAATTCTGGACGCTCGGAGATCTGTAGCGTAACATCTGCCACATACACATGCAGATATAATGTTTTAGGGAACTTACGCAAGTCATCCTTAACTCAGGATCAGACTTCAAGGGGAGCAAGGAAAATGCTTTTTCTCAACATTGTGTCAGGCATTTTATAAACTCTTCTCCAGATGTACGAGGCCTAAATTGAGGGGTAAAAGGTGTGTTTTGGGTTTTGTTTGTTTATTATTTGGGGAAGGGGGATACTGCCCTTATGGCATGAATCCCTGTTAGTGCTCTTCCTCACCACTCATATATGCATTCTTGTTATATTGACAATTTATTTATATTGTTGACCTCCTTTTGATCAATGTTTTTTTTTTCCTCCTTTTTTTTTTGTTTTTCTTAGAGAAGGTTTTGAGATCTTTTTTGACACTTTACATAACAGCAAGATACCACTGTGTATATTCTCTGCGGGTATTGGTGATATACTGGAGGAGATTATCCGCCAGGCTGGGGTCTATCACTCCAATATCAAGGTGGTCTCCAACTACATGGACTTTGATGAAAATGTAAGATTGTGGAGTTTACATTTATCTAAGGTTTATGCCAAAGGGAATGGAATAAGCTTGTGCAGGTGTGTGTATATGAGACGTGGGTAGGAGATGCATGCTCTTATGTATGAGGGGAAGGGGCAAGTTCATGTCCTGATATTAGGTGGATGTGGCGCATGTCAGTTCTCTTTGCATAGTAGGGCATAAAAGGCCTTTTTCCTGATGTCTGTTAGGAGTAAGTGAGTGTTAAGTCTGGGTATTGGGAGGAAGTTAGAGACATGTGTCTTTTGTCTCTGTATTAGGAGGAGATGAGGGGTATGTGTCCTGATTTCCCTGTATTAGGACGTGGGGAGATGTATGTGTCATGAGATGGGGTAATGTTGGGCACACTACTATAAAATCACACATGAGATGTAATTTCACTAATGATCGCAGATCCTGATGAGCAAGCAGTTGACATGTACACACTGCACAGAAGACTGCCAGAAACTTTAGACGTCCGTACTTGCATACAGGGCACACACATCTTTCTGACATCGTACCATCTTTGATGATAATTTTTAGGACATTCATAAAACCAAGTAATCAGATGCAAACTTTTTAATCACCACAAATCAAGACCTTGGGAGCGGATACACTGTTGCAGTATCAGAGCAAATCAGGGCACATTGCATGATAATTGGATAGGTGTGTACTTGTCCTGATATGTGTGCTAGCTGAAAGGAGAAGTTTATCTCTCACCTCCACCTAATACATAAATTTGTCCTGATATCTGTGTACTATTCTTCTTAGGGTGTCTTGACTGGATTTAAAGGTGACTTAATTCACACATACAACAAGAATAACTCTGTCCTAAAAGACACAGAATATTTCCAGCAAATCAGCCACCGCAGTCATATTCTTCTTCTTGGAGATACCCTGGGGGACCTCACAATGGCTGATGGAGTCCCCAATGTGGAGAACATTCTTAGGATTGGTTTCCTCAATGATAAGGTAAGAATACGTCATTCTTTTATTTTCACAAAATGCTTTGTGGTCGCAAAGGGGGGCATTTTCTGATGTCCACAGAAGCTTGTATGCAATCATTGATTCATGTGAAAAAAAAGAATTTCAAATAAGATAAAGACGATTATAAAAAGAGTAAGAGCTTTTAGATCATTATATGACAACAGACTCACAAATATTCAGTCAAAATGTTCGAAAAATCAAAACTAATGCAAAAGACTGCAGGGGAGATGATATTCTTTTAATATGGAGTCTCAGGAGAATATTCGTATCACCTTCTCCAACCCAAACAACAAAAAATTGGGTACTCGTCCGGAATTTGGACCAAGGCATGTTAGAACTAGGGACTGGATCCAGACAGGCACAAAGGCTCGATACAACAGGGTGGATCCAGCACCAGCAGCAGAGGTCTGTGTCCAGTCCTTTGTTCTCAGTCAGTATCTTACTGTACTTTGATTTACATAGTTTTAATATAGCCATAACTAGAAGGTCATTTGCTACATTGTCTCTATATTGCAGGTCGAGGAGCTGACAGACCAGTTTCTACAGTCCTATGACATCGTCCTCATCAGCGACGAGAGCTTGGATGTGGTGAATGGTATTCTCGACTTCATTACTGCCAAGAACTGATCCCTTCAACAACTTATAACACAACCGCTGGCACAGATTCCTTCCGCAGGGCAGTCATGAAGATTTCATGAAGTTAATTCATTGAAAGCAGTCATTAGTAATGATTTAACAAATGTTTGTTATTTGTTCCATACTTCTTTCCATTGCACCTGCCCTGGTGGCCTTTCCACACCTTTCAAGGGACGTTTCTTTATTTTATTTTGTGCGGTGGAGAAAAAGGAGTATAAAATTCAGGAAGTCTTGTAGTTCTTTGTATAAAATGGCTGCCATCACTATAAGCTTGTAAACACGTTATTACCGAAGTTTTGTTCAGGTTTTTAATTTTACTGTCTACTAAAGTGACTTATTATAAGAAACCAAACAAATTGTATATATACACTGTATACTAACATTATTCTCTCATGGACTATATTCATTGTCTACAAAATGACATTAAAACATACCTAATGTAGATATAGCATTATTTGGGGAAGGTTTATTATTTTTAAGAGATACCACTTTCATGTTTCCACTATAATTTTCTGAATCCAGAATATCAGAGACAGCTCTAACCCAAATGGTAAGATAACTACATACCTCCCAACATTTAAGAATTCGAAAGAGGGACAAAATTTTGGTAGAGAGGGGTGTGTCTTGTACCACCCAGTGAGCGTGTCTAAGAAAGTGGGTGTGTCTTGCATCGCCCAGACCAGCGGGTCTAGTACTTGCCCCTTTTATTTAACAACCATCCATATGCCAGCCCCTTATTATTTGTCGAGGATTCATATGTCCAGTCTCCATATCTGCCTCTTTATTTGTCCTACCTCCATGTCTGCCCCTTATTATTATTATTATGATGTCCATCGTCCATATGTCTCCCCCCTGTTTATTTGTCCAGTCTCCATGTCTGCCTCTTTATTATTTGTCCTGCTTCCAATGTCTGCCCCCTAATGCCAGTATCAGCCTTCATCGGCCCCCTTTTGCCAGTACCAGCCTCCATCTGCCCCATAATGCCTATGCCTGCCTCCTATTGCCAGTGCCAGCCTCTATCTACCCCCATAATGCCAGTGCCTGCCTCCAATGTCTGCCCTCTAATGCTAGTGCCAGCCTCCATCTGCCCCCATAATGCTAGTGTCTGCCCCTAATTCAGTCTCCATCTGCCCCTATTATATGCCAGTGCCTGACTCCAATGTCTGTCCCCATTGGAGCTCTATATTAGCAGTTCTTCACTTGACCGCAGACGCGGTCTACATCTTTGAAGAGCCCTGCCGCCTGCCGCGTACAGCAGGCTTAAAGAGGCAGGGCTTAATAAAAAAAATCATGTAAAAATTGTTCAGCGAGTCGTGGCAAGCTGGGAGGCGGGCGGAACAGCGGGGCAGTTTGTTAAAAACAACAAATTTAATAAGCATTGTAGTCTTAATGATCTAACAATTAGCAGAATATTTTGATGATAAATAAATAAAGAAACTACAAAACTTGCATATAATCTTATAAATATTGTTGTTGCAAGTTAGAAAATGTTTTGCAATTGCCTCATCAAAGTAAATAAATCCCATAAATAAATAATTTTGAAGGCTTGGACAAAAAAGGACCAGGATGCACATGTTATTGTGGGACGAGACCAGTCTGTATTAGCATGGAACTGAAATCCAAAGTAATTAATCTCACTGTGAAAACCCCCTCTCTAAAAAACATAGCATGTCTGGCACTAGTATCAGCAAGCACAAGTGCACAAATATGCTTGAACTGTCCTCATCTGCCCTAGTGATAATAGAGATTAGTGTCGACCCCGTGTTTTGGTATTGGTTCTAAGTCATCACCAGGTTCTGGTTTTGATTTTGGTAAAACCACCCTTAAATGTTTTGGTTTTGGATTTGGATTTAGATTTTTTTTTAAATAGCTAAAAACAGATACAATTATGAAATTATTCCTCCTACATTATTATTAACATCAATAACATATATTTCCAGGGTTATCTTTTATAAAAATATTTTAACTATACAGAAAATTTTTTTTTTCTGTTGGTACCCTACAGGTCCCAGCAAGCTCAGGCTACCATTAATAGCTTTGCATGCTATTGCTTGTATTATCACTACTACAGGCGTCAGCATGCACATAGCTTCCAGGTTGGTGGAAATTGATATACTAGCTGTCATTTATAATGAAACATGTTGGTAAGTTTACTTTAAAAAAAATCATGGGTAAGAGAAATGTGGAGTATTTCTTCTTTCCTCCTATTTTATCACATCTCAGTACATATCAGGACAACTAGGAGACAGAATCATGTAAATTAAAATAAATGGTGTATGGAAAAGCGCTAAAATGTACTCCTGGGGTTTTGGTAAAAAGGGCTGATAGGCCTAGTGGGTCCTAATGGGACCTCAATAAAACACAATTAAAATCATCCAAGTAGCTCCCACGTTGCTCCCCTCCACGGGGAGTATAAACAATGTGAATTGATGTAAAAGGATAAGAGATATAAAGAAAACAATTTATTAATACAAGTACAAATCTTCTGTTCTCACTAAAACATATTCTTGCATGATAAAATAGCAAAATCAATGTGTAAAAGCAATCTCTACCCCAATAAGAGAGTCCGTAGGGAGAACCTAAGGAGCAGGAAGCGAGATGTTGAAAGAGAGTCATGGGATACCGCTGACAGCAAGCCACCCTCCTCCTAGGTCAATCTCCTGTTGTGGGTAGTGGCGTACACCGCTGCTACTGTCAACACGTTTCAGGCTGGAACCGCCCTTTCTCAAGACATGTGCAGCGTTCTAAGGAGTCCGTGGTTTTATCCCCAAAAGGTTCCAGTTTATTCCAATGAAAGAAGTACCTATAACTAACACCCAGCTATTCATACCAATCGGTGTGTATGTGAGCTGATCTCCTGCTAACCCTTACATTGCACAAATCTCTTTACTATTGAATGATTGTGCTACATTCGGAATGTGAAAAAAAAAAAATATATATATATATAT
>WWET01001182.1:141677-151750 GCA_011038615.1 Limnodynastes dumerilii
GGAAGAAGGCAGGAACTCAACCACCGCCAACCAATGTGTGCCCACCTGGTGGTGGTTGAGTTCCGGAAGAAGGCAGGATACTGGTGACCTATTGCCTATGTGTGCCCACCTGGTGGTGGTTGAGTTCCGGAAGAAGGCAGGATACTGGTGACCTATTGCCTATGTGTGCCCACCTGGTGGTGGTTGAATTCTGGAAGAAGGCAGGATACTGGTGACCTATTGCCTATGTGTGCCCACCTGGTGGTGGTTGAGTTCTAGAAGAAGGCAGGATACAGGTGGCCTATTGCCTATGTGTGCCCACCTGGTGGTGGTTGAGTTCCGGAAGAAGGCAGGATACAGGTGGCCTATTGCCTATGTGTGCCCACCTGGTGGTGGTTGAGTTCTAGAAAGAAGGCAGTATACTGGTGACACTATCCCTGGCTTTTCATCTTGCATATCCCAGGCATCTGCAATCCAGTACAGGGATCCTCCATTTTATCTCCCTTATTTATGTTTTAATGTTTACAATTTTTTTTTTTATCTTTGTCGTTAATAAATTGTATCAACTGTTTCACACATTTTGAGTAACCATTTTCCCTTTACTATATCGGGGGAGGAATATCCTTTATCATTATCTGTGACGCATCTTCTGCTCATTGTATATCAGAGAGAACTTCCTGAAAAAGAACTTCTGTGGTCATTGACTTAAGGATTTCAGCTTACCAACAAATCTACCCATTTTTATTGAAAAGAAAGAACTTCATATGAACTATTGAACATTAGACTTCCAGTTAACAAAATCCTGCAACTGTAAGAAAGTCAGTCTCTTTGACTTTATTTTTTGTTGCTTTCGTTTACACAATTAGATATATTATTTAGCACTTTTGCACCCACTAAGTAACTTCCCTTTCCTTTTGTTTTCACTAATACGGTGTGGTACGTATTTAGTTACATTGGTAGGCTGCAGTCATAAGCATTTATGCCCCATTGATCTTGTGTTACCTTATATTTATCTCCGTTTATATGCAATATAGTGATTGATTTAGAAAATATTTATTCTGTGTATCCTGATTATTTAATCAGTAGAATACAATAACACACCAAAAAGTATACACAAGGTGACTGGAATTTTTGCCAGTTTGGGGTATATTCTTTTACACTTTGCTAATCAGGGGGTTGCAGAATGTTCTCATGCATACCTCCTATAGGCTGCACTTCTCTCCTGTATCTCTATTCCCATTTAGAGTTCCTGTGCACAGATTCACCTGCTTTGTGTTCAGCAAGTCTGGATCCAGCCCACTGTGCCTAAAATCTGGCTAAATTTGTAAACAAAGAGCATCTATGTGACCCTGGTGTTTATAGCTGAAGGTTAGGAATGCAAAGAAAAATAAAATACCATTTTCATATTCAACCACTTGTTTTAATACAATATTTTCATTGCAAAAATAATGACATTTACATCCTCTTGTGCAACAATATTGACGGTTGTATGTTTCTGGAGACCATGGGAATGCTTTGTATGCCTGCTATGTGAAATGTTGTCGAGGGCTAAAATTGTGGAACTATTTCACGGTACATGAATCAACAAATAATAAAAAAAAAGGAAACCAAAAAATTGGAACAGTCTGACACGAGAAGTAAAAATTCATCATTTTCCCCTCTTGCAGTGATGTTCAGTTTGGGACCTGCTTAGAATATCAATGAGTTCATGCTTAATGCACCAATTCTCCAACTGTGGATCTTGGTTCTGTGTATCTGCCAAATGAGCCCCTCACATCAGGAAGTACATGAAGCACTTTGCACTGCAACAACTTCCCCTCAATGAGGGTTTAAGCGGCCACAGAAGTCACAGCCTGCACCAAAGTTCATAAAGCTCCCTTTTTTGGGTTGGTTGTATGGTGAGCAGGACTGGCTTCTTTAAAGTCACCTGGCTGCCTCCCTACGGTCACTACAGAGCTTCTTAAAGCTCTTCATGAACGCGATCTGCCTCCTCTTCTGTCTTCAGTTTCAGCTCATCTGCTGTGATTTTATTGTCTTTGTTGCGGTCCTGATTAGTAAACATGTCTGTAATGGACTGTTCCCGATCTACTCCTGGTAGAAACCGTCCCTTTCCTTCTTCTACTTGAGCCTTCAGAAATGTGGAGAACTGAAAAATAAAATTGTGTGTAATTATACTAATGTTTAGGCATACATTGTACGCTGCAGGTTAGCAGCTTGCTTTCATTGTTGGGTTTCCTTTTATTGTGTAGTCAGACCCAAATATGTAGATTAGCCACCTTCAACTAAGAACTTGTTTCAATACATACTGTACCCTGTTTACACAACTTAAAGTGTCTCACTAATAGACTATGTACATCAACTTATGCAGTGTCTATTTTCCATCTTCGTGCATTTTCATCAGCAAGACTGACTGAACAAGGTTTCTGTTCCTAAATAATCTAAAACCATTCATCAAATTTAGGGGTACTTTCTACTGTAATGTATGCAGAGTCAAGTCAATATAGCTTCCAAAGAACCACAAATGTTACACATAGTAGGTGGTACTGTGGAAAAATAAAAATGCCTCCTCCAATATACACCAGTGCACAAGACCTAACAAATCACATTATTTCATAGCCAAAATTAAGCAATTCTCTCAACCAAGTACCAGACCATGAAATTAAAAAAGTGTTTTTGGGTCTGCTGTTCATTTTACTAGGTTTATGAACTAGAGCCAGCAAGGAAGATATATCTATTTCTAGATCACAGTTACATTATAAGAGGTTTGGGTATCCTCCATGTGTCACTACTAGCGGCTCCTTTCATACGCTGGTTACATATTTTTTATTAAGACATTTTAAAAACTTACAATATTATTACAGAAAGATAAAATTAAATGGCTTAAGTTCAAAAGCCTAATAGTTTGTACCATGTTTAAGTGGTCAGTGGTAGGGTCTGTAGTGTCTACTACACATATGCGTGCAATGAGAAATACCCACCTCTTCAAAAGTAACCTCTACATCCTTATTTGAATCCATTGCTTCAAAAAGGTTATCAGGGGTTTCTCCAAGCCAGATGAACAGATAGCCTTCTGGGATACCTTCTTCTCTATGGAACAGTTCTATTTCAAACTTCATTACAGCACTTGGGGGCACACCTCGAGCTGCAACAGACAAAACAGATAATAGGTAACTTAAAGAAATACTCCAAAACGGACTACATCATTTATCATTTTTGTAATCAATAGGTAACATCATGGGCCCGATTCACACTTAAGAAGTGTGTGCTCCTTAAGTGCGTATTTCACCGAAATGACCTACTATGCATGCGTACTAGGTCATTTACGCTATCTATTCACCAGGTCTGTATGTAGATTGCGTCCATGCAGTCTGAGTACTTTACGTAGAAAGGCAGCTTAATGTCGCCTCAAGCGTGCTTAGGAGGGATTGGGAAAAGGGAGGGATTTAGATTAGCCGGGGAGAGGCAATGTCTGTACGGACTTTGCATGGTAAGATAAGTTAGCCATATGGCACTATGGTAAGTGCCATAAGGAACCTAAAAATAGGGTGCGGGTTAGGGACTAGAAGAGTGAGTTAGGTGCGGTCAGATCCACACCTAACTCACTCTTAACTGTGAATCAGGTCCTGTATTATCACAATACAATTGGCATAAAGAACATAGCTCATCAGTTTCAAACTGCAACAAGAAAATGTTACCAAAGTTATTAGAGGACCATTGTCTACCAATGTAAAAGTGCATGCCACATAGCGTGCTGGAGCGAACTACGAATTTTAGTATCAAGAGACAGGACGCGTGCTGACTACACAATTTGTAATAATAATAAAATTTGGTATAGTTTTATTAATGTTAAAAAATTGTGTGTTAAATGGACCAGATACAGAGATTGAAAATGAGAGAGGAGAGTTACTCCTGGGCAAAACCATGCTGATTTCAGGGGAGTCATATTTCATTTGTTGCACACAGTATTAGAGTTGAGAGGTGGCGTTTCCCAGCCCAAGTTTAAATAACAGTAAGTAAAGCGGATCACTATCTGTGTGCAGTAAGCAATTTATATATCCTTGCATGCAAAGAATACAATTACATTGACTCCCCCTAAAATCAACATGGTTTTGCCCAGGATTATCTTTATGCTCTTATTTTCCATCTCTGAATCTGGACCAATGTTTTTATCTATAAAAAGTTTTGTAATTATGATCTAAATGATGTTTTTGCAGTTAAACGATTTTTTTTTTTTATTGGAGTACAAAGTTAGTACAGCATACATAAAATTGCAGATTTGAAAGTTCATCTTCAGTACATATGAACAAACCAGTTACATACCAGCAATATCAAGACAGTCTTATATGGGATGGAATGAGATGGGGGGGAATAGTTACCCATCAAAGCCCTAGTCTCATACCAGGTAGTGGATAGGAAATTATTTTAAAGTTTTTAAAAGAATCTTATATAAATGGAAAACTCTTAACATTAAAATGTCGCTCCTTAAACATGCTAATTATTAAATCCACAACACAATATAATAGCACTCTCCGGTCAAAAAACTTGTGCTTGCATTATTTCTAACATGATATCTCATTAAGTAACAACTTAGATCTTTTCAGCATTTTTCATATTTTTCCCTAGCAGGCTACTTTGCATTAATTGCCCTTCAACACCCCAGGGTACCGAAGGTTTTAACTACCTGCTGGGGCTTTAGCTTTAGTTGAATAGTATAATTTCCCTAGTAGCAGTATACAAGTGCCCAATTATCCTGCAAATCCTGGTCCAGATATATTATATGGATATAAAAATCTTTCTGTAATTGCTATTTTAGCAATTACTCTTTTTTTTTTTTTTAAAGATGTCATTACCTCTCACGTGTGAGCCAGACGTTAAACCCAGGGATTATTTGACTATTGAATTTAAATAATTTAAACTTTCACTCTACAAATCAGGTTTTTTTTTTTTTTATTATAATCATTTTTATCAGGTTTTTTTTTTAAATTTATTATAATCATTTTTATCTTCTTATATAAGTATAGAATTATCTTGGGCTTCACATTGCTTGTTTTTCTAGTTTCAGTGTTTATAGTTGGAATTCGTGATCATTATTTTCACTCAGAGCATGGGTTATAGCTTAAAATGAAAAGAAACAATAAGCAGGTATTGAAGGAATAGAATTCTTCCTGTAGAGGTGTAAAGGTTTGCTGCTGGAAACTCTTCATCACAGTTCATACTATATTATTATACTATAATATTTTAGCAGTAACCATGGTCCAGATTCACAGTTACATAGATTTCGTCTTACGTACGTTATTTTAAGAATTGAGCTACTACACATGCGTAGTAGCTTATTTATTCTATCTACGTACCATTTCTATACATAGATTGCATAAGCGCTTACGCAATCTACATACAGAGTGTAAATAAGCTACTACTAGTAGCTCAATTCTTAAAACAATGTATGTAAGATGAAAACTACGTAACTGAATCCGAACCCATATTATTACTACACATGTATAAAGAAGTACAGCTCCAAACTTTGTGTAATCATGGTCAATATTTGTCTGGTTGGAAGGACAACTAGGAAGGTTCTTCTTTTTTACAAGTGACTTACTGTTCAGAAGCACACAAAACCCATTTCATATTCTACTTATACAACTTGTTCCACTGTGCTCAGCAAATAATAAAACTCTTACACGGATTAAAATATTTGGTTTGGACATTGACAGCTTTTGCACAAGTCAGGATTCAAAATAAAAGCATGTGAACAGGAAAAAAAATAGAACACATGACACCAGTTTTCAGGTTAATTTACAGTTAGTGAGTCTTGGCTTACCATTACCTACACCAGGCAACATGTATTTCAAAAGTAACACAGATAAAACAGGCTTACCTCCACTCTCTCCATGTCCTAGATGGGGTGGCACAAGGACGGTCCTCCTCTCCCCAACACACATGCCCGTCAGACCCATATCAAGACCATCAATAACTTTATTCAGTCCCAGGGAGACCTGCTGGGGAGTTTCAAAGTCGTGGCTGGAAAATGAAGAATCATTAACATTAAACTACTTCTCTTCCCATTACATAATCATTAAAACAATAGTTCGTCCAATAAAAAGTCATTTTGCTGGGAACCCCATCATTTGCACCATGAGTGACCAACACACACTTTGAAGTTGCTGGAGAAACGGAAGATTGGGCACATGGGTAGACAGGTCATCCTAAAGCGATAGCTGTGGCGCCAATACAATTAGAATTAAATCCATTTAAAGCCAGTGCCTTAAAACCTGACCCCATCTCACACACTTACTTACAGATCCAGCAGAGAACCGAATACTTGGTACACATTGGAGTGTTTTCTGAGGATATCATGCAGATCACAGGATAATCATCAGATAGCTCCAACACCTTACCAGTGTGCTCTGTCCCACAATGCTGCAGGATCGTCTGAATCCCCATTGTGGCATTAGATCCAGTGGGTCATCCGTTCAGTTTGAACAGATCAGGTTCATAGCAATTACAGTAACAATGTTGGATCTTTACAAAATATCCTAATGTGTACTCTGTTTAAGGCAATTTTAAAAACAGTACACATTGGAAAAGGGAACTAAATTCAGACAATAAAAAGGGAGAAAAATAAAACCAGACTAATACCACAAAGTTACAATTCTAAATAAAAGTGTGTGATTCCAAAAGGACTAAATTAGATTAATATCCCAAAAAAGAAAAAAAAAATTAAATGAGAATAATAATAACATATAAAAAGGACAGCAGCTTGATGAATTCATAGCAATTACAGTAACAATGTTGGATCTTTACAAAATATCCTAATGTGTACTCTGTCTAAGGCAGTTTTAAAAACAGTACACATTGGAAAAGGGAACTAAATTCAGTCAATAAAAAGGGAGAAAAATAAAACCAGACTAATACCAAAGTTACAATTCTAAATAAAAGTGTATGATTCCAAAAGGACTAAATGAGATTAATATCCCCCCAAAAATTAATGAGAATAATAATAACATATGAAAGGACAGCAGTTTGAGGAATAGATACTTACGATGAGAAGAGATGAGTTCCATCCAACAGAGAGCAGTTGTAGTGATATTTGATGAAGTCACCTTTTTTGCTGGTGATGTTGCAGTTCTCTGGTTTATATGTCACCTCTATGTCAACAGAATCTTTTGGGTTGTGGAAGTCAATAATATGAACATCAAAAATCAACACGGCAGATCCAGGAATACTACTTCCTAGTAAAAGAAAATATCACAAAGGTAAGACATGTGGTTCTCTAATGATTGAATTAGTCTCCCTGTCAGATATAGACCTCAGTTCAATCTCTGTAATGCACTCAACCATTTCTTTTCCCTATACATCTCCAACAACATCACTACTAATTTATCTCAAGTGCTAAAACTTATTGATAATGTCATACCAAGTCAGGAAAATGTGAATGCTCGACTTTCAAAATACATAATGGAACAAACGATAAGTGTCTACACCATACTATATCTGTGAGAATCCAGATCTCCTATGCAAAGGATCTCTAGCTGAAGTTACAATGTTTTACTTCCAAAGTGTAACATGTGTCAGTGATGCTGCTAGTGCTTAGTGAATTCTTAGGCTGCTATCATTATTGGTTCATCACACACAATGGACGCTTTATTGTGTTTTGGTTATTATTACATAATCATAAGTTGCCATATGTCTAAAGTTTACATATATATATATATGGGTCTGAACATGTTGTATGATATTGGAGTTATCACAGCCACTTACCAGCTCCCTTCTCCCCATATCCAAGGTGTGGTGGGATGAGGATTCGCCTCCACTCCCCTATGCAAACACCTTGGAGGCCGGCATCCATACCTTGAATAATATATCCCATTCCGATATATGTGTTATATGTGGTGTTTCTGGAGTAGCTGAAGATAAGGCCAAAGAACAGGTTATAAATAACTACTAAACAATTTTATGCTCACTCATCTTGAGGACAGAAGGCCTACATCACAAATGACGTTAATAAATCCAGGAGTGATCAATAAGTAAAATCAGTACCAAGATAGATAAAGGTCATGAGACCTAGGGAGTACAGCATTTTTTTACTTTAGTTTATGTAGTCAGCAGAAACAAAGCAAAAAGAAAGACTCTTCAGTGAAAATAATCCACAGGGGATTCACTTAGAAACAATATAACAGCTGAAAAGTAACATAACCTTGTTATCAGAAAATTAAATGGCCAGGTAGAGGAGATTGCATGGTAGTGGTTAATAGCGCACCTATCAGCCTAAATTTGAGGGGTGCCACAGAGTGGAAGGCTTCCATTTTTGTGAGATTAATTCTGTAGCCAAAGAACACACAATAATCAAAGAGGCAGAAGAGGTCCAGCCATGGATTACTCATCATAAGGAGGACATAGTCCACAAAGAGAGAAAGTTTATTCTCTGCCTGTCCCAATAGGATCCCATAGATGTCTGAAGAGGAAAATTTTGAATTTGTATGGTCAACCATGTCAAATGCACAACAGCGAATCAGAAGACATAAGAAATGGACCAAACCAATGATAAGCCTAACCAGTGCCGTCTTTGTTGAATGCTGGAAGCTCAACTGAAGAGTATCTGTCAAGCTGAGTGACAGAAATAAAGTTTATTTTAAATATTAGAAACATAGAAAGTGATGGCAAATAAGTGTTATGTTGCCCATCCAGTCTGCCCAGTTGTTTATTAAAAACTATACTGACCCTAGCGGCTGCAGTCCCCACTTAGAAATTATGATTTCCGAAATAGGGACATCCGAAAAGGAACTTTTCAGATGTCCCTGTTTCGAATACCGCCCACTTTATAATTTTTTTTTCCCCGAATGGCTGAGTATGCCGATTGGCATACTTCACCCATTCTCATTCAGAAACGCTAACGCAGGGAAAGGAGAGTAACCTCTCCAGGCTGCAGAGAAGGGAGAATTAGGTTTAGGCTGCAGGAGATGGTGGGTTAGGGTCAGGCTGCAGGGATGGGAGGGTTAGGGTCAGGCTGCGGGGAAGGGAAGGTTAGGGTTAGAGTAATGAGAGGGGAGGGTTAGAATTAGAAGTGTTGGGGTACTTTATTTTAAACCTTTCGGTGCACCAAAGGTCGGATGCTCTATGCATCGATTGCTATGCCTCGTCAAGGCATATGCAATAGAAAACCCAGCCAGTTCGAAAAAGGCTGGGAGGAAACGGCCCTATCGAAATAGGGCCATTCTAAGCGGGGACCCACACCCTGACCCTAGACCCTACTTACCCTCAATTTAGCTTGAGATTTAGAATATCCTTATATTTATCTCAAGTATGTTTAAACTGTTCTACTGTGTTAACCTCAACCAACTCAGATGGAGGACTATTCCACTTATCCATCACACTTTAAGTGAAGTTATTTTTCTGGTCTATTATGTTCTACTACACCTCTTCCGTAGAAAAATGCCACCCTCCTCTAGCTGGTCACAACCCTTGATATATGTGAAAGCTTCTATCATATCCCCCCCCTCTCCCTTCTCTGCTCCAACCATACATGTTTATTTACCTGGTATCAAACACCTCCCCACTCATGAGGGTGCCATTATAGTGGTAACGGACATAATCTCCTGTAACAGCCTTCCGCTTACAGGTCTCGGGAATAACTTGGTTCTGCACAGTAATCCCATCCTTTGGGTTGTGAAAGTCTACAAGATGAACATTGAACACCAAGGATGCATGTGGTGGTATGACGGTTCCTAGAAAGAGGATAAAACAAAAACTTAAATATGCTCATTTGGAAACAAATGCATTAGAATGTTTTTATTATTATTTATTTTAACAGACTGCATTACTCCCAGTGATATCAGCGTTTCCAAAATTTCAACTTCACCAATTGTGAGGAATTGAATATTTACAAAGTTGTGAAGTAGAACAAATACACAAAACTCATTTTTCAGTGCACGCACTCACAAAAACTAAAGATTCCGTTACAGCTAAAGAAGGAGTATTTATAATGTCTCATGTCATCCATTATGTGGATTATAGGATAAATGACATAATTTGCACATTGGGCCCGATCCAGATTTAAAAGCGTTTTCCGTACCTGTACTACTAAAGAATAATGCACT
>WWET01001182.1:182482-192531 GCA_011038615.1 Limnodynastes dumerilii
CCAGAACCAGGTCAAGGAATTCGACTTGAATCTTTAATGAATGAGTCTAAATTAGACACATATTGTTTAATATATAAGTCAACAAATTCCGACAGTCTTGCAGTAGCAGACTCAATCCCCGAGACTATTGGTTTGCCTGGGGGATTGAGTCTGTTTTTATGCAGTTTAGGCAAATAGTAAAACGGTGCAGTACGTGGAGTTTTGTTATACAAGTATAAAAATTAATTTTGATTGAAACACATTTTTTTACCAATCCCTCATTAAGAAGGACCTCTAACTCATGTACAAAACCTAAAGTGGGGTTAGACTGAGGAAAGCTTTTTATAGGAGGATACATCCTCCAACAGTCTTAAAGCTTCTTTTATATAGGCTGCTCTTTCCAGGACCACTACCCCCCCCCTTATCAGCCTGCTTAATGACCATTTCCTTATTATCTAGTAGCCCATGTAGGGCAACCTTTTCACCCTTACTCAGATTACCATTATATTGGGGCCATCTATAGTCTAATGAGTCCAAATCTTTTTAAATTAATTCAGTGAATAGTTTAATAAAGGGGCCTTTCGACTCAAGTGGAAGGAATTTTGATTTTGGTTGTAGACTTGTTCCTGACGGAGGATTCATGATGTCTACCTTGACCTCTTCCTCATTTGAACATTTTGCGTCTAATTTAAGAAAATGGTGTTTTAAGGTCGAATTCCTAGTTTTTTGGAAATGGCCCCCAAGGGGAGACCCAGGGCAGACCCTTTCTGTAGTTCTAACACAGAACTACAGAAAGTTTCCCTCTTTCCTGGCTTAGTCCTAAAAAAGGAGAGGGAGTAGATGAGGTGGAAGGAACATATATAGCTGAAGGAACATTGGGTATATCGTCTAAAACATGTTCACTCTGCTGTATAGTAGTATCAGTTTCCAGAACAGTATATCTATTACACAGTTCTACGTTAGTGACATTACTAGCGGTATGTCTCATAGTGGACATACCTTCACCTTATTCCCTCTACCTCCTTTTCTCGGTTGGATTAGTGTCCACTGATTATTTGGTCCTGGGTGACGTTTATTACCCTTATTTTGCATGTTATTATTACGGGTATTTAAATTCTTAGTTTTATTTCTATTAGTGTTGTTGTTTACATTACTATTCACCAACGGGTCTTGAATAGTTTTTTTAGGCCAGTCTCTCACTCTATTTGGCTGATAGTGTCCCTTAAAAATTTTCCTCTTTTTGTTTTAATAATATTATACTCAATTCTAGAGATTTTTAACTCCGTTGAGTTTTGGACTGAAAGAAACTCTGTGTTGTCTTTTATAGCCTCAAATTTATTACTAAGTAATTTAATGCTAGATTCTATATTACACAATTCTTTTTCTCTGTGATTAATAGTCTAATAGGTGCAAATGTTATCTAAAAGACAATTCCACTCAGTTAAAAATGCATCTGATGTCACGTTATAGGCTGGTTCTTTCAACAATCTCAGCCCCCTAGGTACTCTACTGCTGCTTAGGTAGTTCTCAAGTAATTTCACATCCCAAAAGGTTTTAGCTTCTTTAATTAGCTCAACCTCTAGCAGCTGTAGATTCTCTTTCCATGCTATATTTGTCACAACTTCCTCATTTAAAGCCTCCTCCGTGGTATCTAAAAATTTCTGTATCTCAGCAGATCGATAGTCTAGTCTGACAAATTAGATCCTCTAAAAATCATTGTGTAGAAGCAACAAATGAAATAATACATAGAGATAAACACAATTCTAAATGGTAAGGTGCAACAACCTAGAAACGGAGGTACAGACAAAGCAACAATTCGGTGTGCTCAATCACCATATATACAAATAAAATGTCAATTGCAGAGGGTAGATAGTCAACAGATCCACAGTTGAGGCACCAGATTCTTATAGAAACCGCAGCTCTCTTTTAAACCGACACTCCGAGGTTTGACTACAAAAACAAAGCATAGAAGCGGCGCTTCACTGTGCAGGGAAATTTAATAGTTAAAAACAGATACACACAGATAGCATTGGAGGCGTACCATGAGAAGTGGAAACAAAGAATATTTTGATTCAATCAAGCGTTTTAATCACCACAATGACAGGCGCACACCGTGAACTGACATCCAGCGTCCCGGATGACTCGGTGAGCAGGGAGCCTTGTACACGTGGGTTTGCAAGTATCAGGAAAGGAGTTAGTGCTCCGCCTCTACGCGTTTCATCATAGACTTCATCAGGAGGTATCCTTAAGGGAGCAGGTGCTCTCATATATATAGTCCAGTCCACATATGCAGGGTAATTAATTAGTTTAGCAAGACTTAATACATTGAGAGTCCAGCCAAGACTGCTACCGAACAAGGGCCGAATTAACCTAGTCACAGTGGAGTATACATAAACACAACATAATAAACAATGAATACAGGTGCACTATACAGAGTCTCTTAAAATATATATATATATATACACAAGACATGGCCTGGCACTCTAGCCATTACTCAGTTACTAATCATGAACTTCTATTTTTAAAATAAAAATCAGAGAATTAGTTACAAATATCTGCAGATACGTGATAAGCTGTTCCTTTCTAAACCAAGAGCATACCTCACATGGAGATTCCCAGGTCTCTTAATCATGATCTTCTATATATATATATATATATATATATATATATATATATATATATATATATATATATATATATATATATATATATATATATATATATATATATATATATATATATATATATATATATATATATATATATATATATATATATATATATATATATATATATATATATATATATATATATATATATATATATATATATATATATATATATATATATATATATATATATATATATATATATATATATATATATATATATATATATAAAAACAAAGATTTCCCAGGCACTCCTGCTATTAACTAGTAATCTGCCATATAATTCTATCTTTTAAAATAAAACGCAGAGAGATTTGTTACATACATTCAGGGCTGTTTCTAGGGGCGAGTGAGCCATTGGGAGCCCTGTAGTACCAAATATTTTTCATTGAATAAGGCTATGAGGCATTCATTGGAATAGATTTGGTCCTACAGGACTCCCGTAGGAGCCAGAACTAACTGCTAGGTCTAGAAATGGCACAGCATATATTTGCTAATATATGATAAGCCACCAGCCACTTACAAGGCTGCTTCTCTGTTATGGTGGTTCTAATTCTAATACTGTCAGAGTCCCTATTTTGGGTCAAATATCATGTATTTTTAAATAGAGAGTGAAACTCACAGAGGAGGTTCAACAAATATTCAAAATAGCTGGCTGTCTCAGACATCGCTTTAGTGTCTAGTTCGTGTCTAGTTTAGTGCCTAGTAAAACTAGGTAGCTCTTGTGACATTTCCCTGAAACAAGCCATTTTAATATTGATATTCCATTTATATGCTAACCTTTAAATACATTAAAATTCCTATACTGACAAATTGATATTGAGCTTTTAATGTTCAGAAAATATCCAAAGTCACAGAACCTAGAAATACCACACTCCTAAAAACTATGGTGAGATAGCAACTACAGTTATAGTATATAACATCATCAATAAATATAATCTAAAAACAAACAATAATGTCTAACCTCTAGAAATAAAATGTTGATTGCAATAATGGAATATGCATGTTAATAGATGTTACTGTATTTATGCAGTAGTAATGCTTCACAGTGTGTTTACTAGAAGTGTGTGCAAGCTTTGCACTAAATCCTAGTAGCCAATTGAATGTTTCCTTATGTCTGATTACATGGGTCAGATAAAAGCTAAGTGCAGATTGGTTGCTGTGGATTAGTGAAAAGATTGAATGTAGTGTTGGTAAATAGACCTCTATGACTTTTTACCTTTACCTGGGGTGTCTTTACAGGAAGCTCTGAGATACTATAACCAGACCACACGGAACAAGGAGTTGTTACAGTTTGCTCAAGACTTTCTACGCCGGGATGATGATGAGGTAAACTAGACTTTTGGAAAGTAGCATAGAAATAAAAATGTAAATTATAGGCCAATATTTCATAAAAACATAGAAAGTGACAGAAGACAAGAGACACACGGCCCTTCCATTCTGCTCAGTTGTTGTTTAATTTTTTTAAACTATACTGACCCTAGTACCTTTTATTTTTATAACAATTATGATATCCTTATATTCCCAAGCATGTATAAATTGTCTCAGTAGACTCTATGGCCTAGATTTACTAAGCTGCGGGAAAGGAAAAGTGGAGATTTTGCCCATTACATACTAGAAAATGTCCTGCTAGAATCTGATTGGTTGCTATGGGCAACATCTCCACTTATACTTTCCTGCAGTTTAATAAATCTAGCCCCATGACTGATGAATGTGTAACACAAAACAGAAAAATAAAATCAATAATTGTAACATTAATAACCCAAACAAACTATGCTCATAAGTACATTTTTTTTTCACCCAGAAGTAATAGTAGAATTACATCACCGTGTGTGTGTGTGTGCGTGCGTGCGTGTGTGTGTGCAAATATCACAAGGCTGAAAAAACTATTGTGACGGGAACTGATATACTCCACAGCCTATATCAAATTACAGCAGTACCATTTTTAAAAAGTATGACAATTCTGCTTATGCATTGTGCTGTGTGTTAATTTAAACAAAAAAATTAAAAATATAACTAATTTGATAATAACTGATCATTTTATATTTGGCAATATTTTTCAAACATTGCACAAAGCATAACCACCATTTGCATGATATATAAAAATGTAATAATCACCATTTCCATGATATATAACAAGGTGCTATTCGTGTCTGGATGATACCTACACTTCCATTTATTTTCATGGGGTATTACTAATGTGTGATGTGATTTAAGTCTGGATGAGTCCCATTGTATATATGTATGTGATGCTTAATATCAGAACATCTTTAGGTTGGGGAGGGAAATATAAAATGTTGTTTTGACGCCCCCTTTCTTTATATATGCATATATATTACAGGAGGATAAATACGTGTGTGTTTATATATAACTTCCTATAATAAATATGTATTAAAATGTGTACTTTAAGAGAATAAAAACAGTATAACAGCAAGAAGACCAATAAAAGTTACCTTTAAAAGACTACGTCCATCCATCTGAGCAAGATCCAGCAAGATTAATTTACTCTCTCTGCCTCAATGTCACTGGCTGCAGTGCTGAGGTTGTTCTCTTGAACAGTGTCTACCAGGCTAAAACTGTTCTTCACTGACACTCCCAGTGAAGAACAGCGCAGGCCCTACAAACCAAGGCCCCAGATATTGATTTATACAAAAATCGAAGAATAGAGGGTCCATTTATTATTATTATTTTAGCATTTCCCATAGAGGGTTCCCTGTATTATTATTATTTGTAATTTATTTGCACAATAATTTCTCAAAAATATTTTGAAAAATTAAACTTAAACATGTTCTGCCCAGTGTGATGTGATCTGTAGCATGATCCAGAAAGAATAATAAAACATGCTCTGCCCAGTGTGATGTGATCTGTAGCATGATCCAGAAAGAATAATAAAACATGCTCTGCCCAGTGTGATGTGATCTGTAGCATGATCCAGAAAGAATAATAAAACATGCTCTGCCCAGTGTGATGTGATCTGTAGCATGATCCAGAAAGAATAATAAAACATGCTCTGCCCAGTGTGATGTGATCTGTAGCATGATCCAGAAAGAATAATAAAACATGCTCTGCCCAGTGTGATGTGATCTGTAGCATGATCCAGAAAGAATAATAAAACATGCTCTGCCCAGTGTGATGTGATCTGTAGCATGATCCAGAAAGAATAATAAAACATGCTCTGCCCAGTGTGATGTGATCTGTAGCATGATCCAGAAAGAATAATAAAACATGCTCTGCCCAGTGTGATGTGATCTGTAGCATGATCCAGAAAGAATAATAAAACATGCTCTGCCCAGTGTGATGTGATCTGTAGCATGATCCAGAAAGAATAATAAAACATGCTCTGCCCAGTGTGATGTGATCTGTAGCATGATCCAGAAAGAATAATAAAACATGCTCTGCCCAGTGTGATGTGATCTGTAGCATGATCCAGAAAGAATAATAAAACATGCTCTGCCCAGTGTGATGTGATCTGTAGCATGATCCAGAAAGAATAATAAAACATGCTCTGCCCAGTGTGATGTGATCTGTAGCATGATCCAGAAAGAATAATAAAACATGCTCTGCCCAGTGTGATGTGATCTGTAGCATGATCCAGAAAGAATAATAAAACATGCTCTGCCCAGTGTGATGTGATCTGTAGCATGATCCAGAAAGAATAATAAAACATGCTCTGCCCAGTGTGATGTGATCTGTAGCATGATCCAGAAAGAATAATAAAACATGCTCTGCCCAGTGTGATGTGATCTGTAGCATGATCCAGAAAGAATAATAAAACATGCTCTGCCCAGTGTGATGTGATCTGTAGCATGATCCAGAAAGAATAATAAAACATGCTCTGCCCAGTGTGATGTGATCTGTAGCATGATCCAGAAAGAATAATAAAACATGCTCTGCCCAGTGTGATGTGATCTGTAGCATGATCCAGAAAGAATAATAAAACATGCTCTGCCCAGTGTGATGTGATCTGTAGCATGATCCAGAAAGAATAATAAAACATGCTCTGCCCAGTGTGATGTGATCTGTAGCATGATCCAGAAAGAATAATAAAACATGCTCTGCCCAGTGTGATGTGATCTGTAGCATGATCCAGAAAGAATAATAAAACATGCTCTGCCCAGTGTGATGTGATCTGTAGCATGATCCAGAAAGAATAATAAAACATGCTCTGCCCAGTGTGATGTGATCTGTAGCATGATCCAGAAAGAATAATAAAACATGCTCTGCCCAGTGTGATGTGATCTGTAGCATGATCCAGAAAGAATAATAAAACATGCTCTGCCCAGTGTGATGTGATCTGTAGCATGATCCAGAAAGAATAATAAAACATGCTCTGCCCAGTGTGATGTGATCTGTAGCATGATCCAGAAAGAATAATAAAACATGCTCTGCCCAGTGTGATGTGATCTGTAGCATGATCCAGAAAGAATAATAAAACATGCTCTGCCCAGTGTGATGTGATCTGTAGCATGATCCAGAAAGTATTTAACATAAACACTTTCCAGCTTTAATATCTGACCCTCTCATGTTTTGGTGTTTCTGTAATGCATGTGTCATGACAAATTTTTCAACATTCTTAAGCTTTATTTACCACTTCACTCTCTCTTTCTATTCTAAATTTCCTTCATCTCTGTTAATAACAATGCTGTGTGACATACAGAGCATTGAGCACTTTTACCATACAATATGGCTGGTCTATTGTGTGTTATTTAGCACTTGCCCTTATGTATCAAACCCCCTGTCCTATAGAGTGTAAGCAGGGTCCTCTTACCCACCCAGTCTGTCTGTTACCACCCAGTCTTGTTTATACTAACTGTTGTAATACACTATGTAGTCTGCTGGCACCATATAAAAACCTGTTAATATATAAATAAATGTAAGAATGAACGTATGAATTTCTGAAGCCGCTGTCAGCCATTGACCGCTCCTTTCTCTTTTTTTTCAATTGAATCAATAAGTTTAATTTTGGATAAGTTGGATTTAGACAGGAATGTTATTGTTTTATTCAATACTGGAAACATATCAGACTGGATGCTGTGCTGTGCTATGCGCCTTCTCTGTATCCAAACTTCCAGACTGTCCCCAAATTTGAAGGCAGGGACCACAGATTGTTTGGTAAGTTATTACGGGTGAGAGGTGTGGTCTACCCTTGCTTGCAGCAGGGATCCGGCATTGAATCTCTGCTGCACCTAAGCTTGAACCAACAAGCGCACCAGAATCGTAAGCCTGGATATGGTACTGAGAAACCCTTGTGCATATTATTATACCTTCACCTGGTATTCATGTGTTTTACCAATAATTGCATTGCTATTTGCTGATTATACTGTTAGTACACGTATCTTGCTACAATAGCAATAAAGATTTATTTGTTAACAAAGGGACCTTTTACATATAGTAATTGTAGCACTAAATAGCTACTAGGTCAGTCATTGTAGCACTGAAGAACATTGTGGAACTGATTACCATGGAAACCCAAAGTTGGATATTGCACCCAGATAAGTATGTATTCTGCTTTCACTGTCTGCAGCCATAAATCCCTATCAGGAAGCTATTTTAAATACACTCTACTAAAAATAACACAATGTCTTTTTGTTAGAAACAAAACACGTTGTTGGCATGGTAACAGCAGTTGTTTATTGCACTAAAGTGTTGTAATAACTTATAGGAAAGGCCTGTCATCCACTGGTCATGCTAACAAAGCTGAATACTGTGCTGTGCTGAGTGGTTCTTATATTTATTCCTGCAGATTGAAATTGGAGCAGTGCAGGACACAGAGCAGTCACAGTCTGATGCAGAATTTGAAGGAGAAGGAGACTATGAAGAGGGAATTTATGCTGACTGGTGGGCACAGCCAAAATCTAAAGGGGATCTGGAGGTGAAATCAACCTAAACTCACATGGAATTCAGCCTAGAAAGTATGATCTGTTGCAGTTGCAGCAATCACAATCCAAAGACATTCAACAACTTAAATGGACATCTCCCTATGTTCCTGAAAGGAAAATCAGGACCAAATACTCCATTCTGCCGCTCAGGCCAAGGCAAGCCATGCTACACACATGTACAGGCCAGGATCCTTTGGACACTGGAATTTGAGCCTGTCGGTGTATGTGAAAATGCCTTTTTGGTAAATGAATATTTTATGGCTTTCAGAAACTGTTTTCTAGACACGTCTGAACCTGTAAACATTCTATGAGTCAGAAGCATCCTATGTGGTTTGGGATTTTTGTGTCATTTTGGCTTGTGTAAGATTCTGATTCGTCCTCCATAATGGTATTTGTATAATAAAGTATTCTTGTTGTATATGACAGTGTTGTTGTGCACACTCACATTTGGAAGAATTCTATAACACCTGACAATTAAGATCCAGTTTACTCTTCAAACAAGACAATTTCAGCATGATTTAGGTATTTTAAAGCAGGCTGGGTTCTTGTTGTTTAGAGATCCCCTATAAGGCACATGAAAAAAAAATCTGTGCTCGCCGGGTGTATGAACATAGGTCTCTTAACAAAGATATATTTAAGATGTCCTGCATTCTGTACAAAATCCTGGTTTTGCCATATTTATTCAGGAATATCCTTTGTAGATTAGCTGTCTTAAAAATGGTGCCTTTATAAGAAAGCTATTCATGTTAGTGGTCACTAGGTGGCGCTTCAGCACAGACCTAGGTCTTTCACTGCACACAGATTTCTGTACAATTGTGTGAGTTTTAAACAAGACTGGACACTGCTTTATACACAGGCTTTTATGCACAGGCCTTCTAGTGCAAATTCAGCTGCTAAATCAAATTGTTGCTAAAGGTTTTTTTTAAATCACCCATTTTAAGTCCAGCTCTGACCAAGGACATTCCCGGATCAGAGCCTTTCACACTGCAGGGCTGATCTGGGAAATTCTGAGACCCGGGTCTTATCTGACAGTGACATAGCAATAGTATACAATTCCTTTCAATCACTTTATTTTTAGGTGAGACCCGGTTTGAAAACCCTGGGTGGCACCTTTCACATTACACCCCTTCCTGGGTCCTACCCACCTTTCACATTACACCCCTTCCTGGGTCGGACCCGGGAAAAAGGGGACCTTTCACATTACCAGCAAAAACTCGGGTTTCAGCCAAGACAAAAACCTGAGTTTTTAGTGGTGATGTGAAAGGGGTATAGCTGTGACATTTACAATAAGAGCCTCAGGATATATTTATGACACAATTTCAGGTCAGTTCTCTAGTGCACTCAAAATGCTTCTCTAGGACTGTCCCCAGCAGTATCAGGGAACCATAGCAGGAGAGTGTTGTAGCATGCAGTTGTTGGAAGAGTTTCCTCTGGTTTATAGATAAACACAAAATACTTCTAGCCATGCGGTGGCAACCTTTGGCACGCCAGTTGTAAAATTACATTTCCATACATGCACCAA
>WWET01001182.1:193777-203871 GCA_011038615.1 Limnodynastes dumerilii
ACATGCACCAACAGATTAGGCATAACTGCTAAAAGGCAATGCATGATAGGAGCTTCACAACACCTGGGCCAGATTTACTAAACTGCAAAAAAGGAAAAATGGAGATTTTGCCCAAAACAACCAATCAGATTTTAGCTCTCACTTTCCTATTCCCTACTAGAAACTGTCCGCTATTTTCTAATTTTTTTCATTCATTTTTTTTATTTTTAATAAAGGGGATATGGGTTCCACAATACAAGTACTGGTGAGTATCTTGAACCACATTTCTACATGTTTTTTCTGACACCTACCCAGGGTTGCCGACTCTCCTGGATACTCCCGAAATGTGGGCAGTTCTCCCGGTATCCTGGGAGAGTCGGCAAAGCTCCCGCAAGTCCCAAACAGCTATTGATATCTGTTGTAATCGCTAGAGTTACTAGGGATGGGTGGCGCTTGATTCTGCCATTAAGCCCTGCCCATCCCATGTAACGCTAGAGGTTACATGAATGATTGACAGGGGTGGGGCTTAATTCCATGATTTGCATAAATCATGTAATTAAGCCCCGCCCCTTGCAGCAAACCCGACGTCCCTCCGGGTTTTTAAAAAGTCGTCAACCATGCACTAATCATTCTTTAGTTAATACTGGACAATGTATAATTTGGTGCAAACTATTGGCTAGATTTAATTGCAGAGAAGGAAAAGTGGAGATGTTGCCCATAGCAACCAATCAGATTGTAGCTCTCACTTTCCTATTACATACTACAAAATGGCAACTAGAATCTAATTCTTTGCTATGGGCAACATCTCCACTTTCCTATTCCGCAGTTTAGTCAATCTGGAACTATGAGACAATTTGGTGAAAATTCACAAAATTTAATTTCTACTATTGTGAAATAAAACTCTTCAATGAAAGACCTTGGGCCAGATTTAGTTAGCTGCAGGAAAGGAAAAGTGAAGATGTTGCCCATAGCAACCAAACAGATTCTAGCAGACATTTTCTACTATGTAATAGGAAAGTAAGCTAGAATATAATTGGTTGCTATGGGCAACAACTCCACTTTTTTTCCCCACAGCTTAGTAAATCTGGCCCCTTGTGTCTGCTACTTTTGTAAGTATGGCTCAATATGTTTTTTGTTTTTTTTTTCAAAATGACAGTATTACATGATCTGAAAGGATGAGAAGTTCATTGTCTGGTCTCATTGTATTTCAAGTAGTCTATAGTAAGGGCATGTTTAGGCCATATCCAGATTTCCAAGCCCATTTACATAGGGATGGTGCACAAACCTTAAGGGTCCTGTACTTGTATATGTTTATATTTCCATGTAGATTGGGCTTCCCTTCACTTGCACTGAAGTTACAATGCAGTGGAGAGTTTAGATTTTTCTACACTTGGAGGCAGGGCCACCGCCAGAATTTTGGACCCCGGGACACATCTGTGGCGTGCCACCACCTATGTGACGCTACCCGTGACATCACATAGGGGGTGGAGTGTTGCGGACCTGCATTAACAATGGGTTGATGCGCAGAGAAGTAAAATACAGCCAATACCTGCTGCTGTAGAGCTAAGGTAAGTATGGGTGGGCCTCATCTGTCTCTGGGCCTGAGATCAGGGGTGTAGGAACCAGGGGGGCAGTCGCCCCCCCATGATTTTTGTTGGGGGGGGGGCAAAGACTGTCTTTTGCACCCCCATGAACTTCTACACAAAGGTGAATGAGGATGAATGAAGCGAAAATGGGGATAAAGCGATAAAAGCTTTATTTGAACTCATTAACTGTTGTCACTTATGTTTACCAAAAATAAGGGCCTAGATTCAGAGTTTGGGAGTAAGGGTAAAACAGGTGCAAGTGTACAGCTCGGCTAAACCATTTTGCAAAGTGAGGGGAGCTCATTAATCTTAAATCTTTAACATGCAGGGAAAATAGATTTAGACTTATGCACACAGAACTCAAATACTTCATAGCTTTATGTTTAATCTATGAAGCAGAGTTCAGCTAAGAAATTTCACCTCTTAAACATAATTTTGCTTTCACAATTCCAGGGATTGCAGGGATATGTCTTTGAATTGCTTACTGCACACAGATACTGACCAGTTTTACTATCACACTGTTATTTAGACTTGGGATAGGAAACATCACCTCTCAACTCTAATACTGATTCCAAAAGATAAAATATGACTCCCCTGCAATCAACATGGTTTAGCCCAGGAGTAACTAATTTCAAGCACTTACTTAAGTCTGGATCCAGCCCACTGTGTTTTATGTATATATGTATTATGTCTGTATGTGTGTTATTATGTGTGTGGCACCCACTCACAGAAACACACACATACAGACATATAGTAATACATATACACAGTCGCATTTGATTGTTTAGTGTGGAGGGGTGAAGCTTCTTGTGTGATTGACAGGCTGGGATACTGAGGAGAGGACCTGAAGAGAAGCAAGGGCAGCCATTACACTGCCTGCATGTTCCATGTCAGTCACTGAATACAGTCATGCAGATAACTGATAGCCAGGAAGGTTCTTCTGATAAGCCTCTAAACCAGGGTTGCCGACTTTTTAGAGCTTCCCTTCGGGAGATCCCAGAGGGAAGTCATTGATTTCTTCAAAGGGCAGGGCTTAATGACGCACTTTCTGTAAATCGCATCATTAAGCCCCGTCCCCTGTCAATCACGCCTGTATTTTCTAGCGTTTCAGGGGATGGACAGGGCTTGATCACATCATCAAGCCCAGCACATCCCTAGTAATGCTAGGGAATACAGAAGTAATTGATGGCTGGTGGGGCTTGTGGGAGATTTGCCGGCTCTCCTGGGATACCAGAACAGCCCAAATTTCAGGAGTCTCCCGGATATTCCAGGAGAGTTGGCAACCCTGCTCTAAACCTCCCCTCTCCCCCCAACACTGCACTGCACTGTATGGAACATACATGCAGTAAGTATAGTGGCCATCCCTTCCCTGGCTCCTACCCTGCTCCTTGGACTCCTAGCCTGTTACAGAGAGGCCATTCATGACTCATGGCACAAAAAGCATAAAAGACCCTCACACTGACGATCTCCATATAGTAGAAACACCAAATGAAGGGGAGTTTTCTGTAAAATTAAGCCTGTTCACTGTGAAAAGTTCTGTGTACTCTACTCAGCACCCAAAAATCAATTTAAAATAATTGAATTGTACAGTATTTATGTAACTAGTAGTTAAATAAAATAGCTGCCATTTTAAGATTATGATGATACTGTGCTTTATCTAAACCTAACATTGTGACTTGAATCTATGGATCTATGGATCTTATGCAGTGGATAAGCAAATCCGCTGCCCACATTGCATCCATTATTTCCAGAACATTTGTAACTCTGAATTTTTTTTTGTAAATATTTTTTCTTTAAATAAATGTAGTTCAGTTTTAAGTTAATTTCAATTTATAGCACATACCATAATGTATTTCTAGTAAAATAAACAATAACATTTTTCTAGTAAAATAAACAATTAAGCTGGGATTGGCCATCCCCAGAAACACTAATAAAAATTAACATATCTACACACTGTCAAAACTGTCAAAAATGACATGCAAAACACGAGAAAAGTGGGCTCCAGGCCCTATAGTAGTCCTTGGCTTTTTGCCCCCCCCATGAAAATTTTTGTTCCTACGCCACTGCCCAGGATAATAGTCCTGTCTGTCTCTCCCCCAGATGGTGGCACTGCTCAAAGCCCTGAACATAGCAGAAGCAGAGGTCTGGATCCTGTCCTTAATGATAAAGGACCAGATTCAGACTTCCTACAAGGGGGCATTTTATGATTACGGATTTCTGGATGCAGCTGGGATCTGGCATCAATCCTCTGCTGCCACTGCAGCTGGAGCTCTGACTGCAGCGGCTGGATCCGGTCCTTAGGGAGGAGTGTTCTCAAACACTGATCTAGTCAGGAGTAGCCGAACAAAAAGGTGCACATCACCACCTGAGCAAGCCATGGTGCAATGTGAGAAGTGCAGGGTAATATAGAATGGCTGTATACCCGGAAAACACTTGACTGATTTTGCTTATTGCACACAAATACAGAAAATTATTCTTTTAAAACTGTAATTTAGAGTTTAGCTAAAAATTTTATGTCCAATAAATGTGTAAGTTCCCCTATTTACTGGGAGATTTGTGTTATGACAACAATGTGACTATTTCCCAGTGAAACTTGCCTTTATCTGTTGAGCCTTTGCAGTAATTCACTGGTATCTGTAGGAGGCGACGTGACATACAAAAAACATATGACTCACAACGCACTTTACCCAGAAGCAGAATCACCTGATTAACAAGTTATTGAGACAGCCATTTGAGAATCTAATTCACCTCATTCAGTAAGTTTTCATTAGATTTTGTTTCTTTTTGTTATTTATATAGTGTCACCATTTTACACCAGGCTTTCCAGAGAATACTTATTTATTTAAACCATCCCCTAGAATACTTTTATTTCTCAGTTCTTTGCATAAAAAAATATTTTATCCATACTTAACTTACCCTCAGTCCTGATACTAACAATTCTTTGTGACTGGAACATACTGAGCACTGAGAACTTTTACCATACAACATATAGCCTTTTAGCGCTATATAAAAACCTGTTAATAAATAAATAATAATTAAATATATAAAAGCCCAAAAGCTCCTCACCGTTACAAGCATGTGCAGTAGCATTCGGTGGGTGGGAGAGCGCAGGTTCTACATAACTATTGGGCTCATTTATATCCAGTAAGTGCAAGCTATCACCATCTCACAACATGTGGTATTTTTCCCGCCTTCTGTGGTAATGTGGTATTCATTGGACTGTGCACTGACGTGAGCGTTCCCTATCAGTATAGAGCTTCCACACGGGCATCCAATCGAATCAAAATGGGAAGTTTGAATTTAGCACTTGAGTTTAGGAGGACACGTGTTATGTCAGTTGCAGTATAATCATTATCATCATGATAATGAGGCTGTCCATGATTTGTGTTGTACATGTATACGCAGCTATTACTTCCCTTTATGCAAAAAATAGTGCCAGCATCCATTACATCGCCCCATAGATTGTCCATTGCTTTCTGTGCAATTTTAGGACTTATGGGCGGGGTGCTTTTCAAAGGCATACATTTTTTGGGTGCACACAAACAGATCTGGATACTCTGGATCCACTTCTGTACTGTATGTGTTTACACATAGTTTATGAGGATGGGGCAGGTTCAAGCATTAGTGGAATGTGGATGTATTTAGATATTACAGTAAATATCCACACCCTATATAGACTTCCCCATTTAAAGTGAGAGTGGATGGTCAAAGTTAAGGCAGGGTCCTCAGATTGTAAGGCCATGTATGTAAGAGGAGCTCGCTTCCTCTTACCCACACAGAAGGCTGGATCACGCAGGGATTCCTCATTAGTGCCCCCTGCTGCTGCATTCAGAGCTCTGAGAGTAATGGGAACATAAGTCTGGATCTGGTAATGTGACACGAGTGTACTACACCCCATAGCAGCATAGTAATCAATAGTAATGTCTGGTTTCCTAGGGCTAGAGAATGCTATATGTAGGTGTTCAGTGCTTCCCTCAACATTGAGCATTTATTGTCTTTTAAATATTTCTGCTCCAGTCAGAATCATCTACAAGAAATACTAACCCCAGAAGTATGGGAAATATTTCAGCGTTTGTTCATACCTTCTCTCACATAGCTGCCTGGTTACATATTAACGTCTGTCATTGGAGGGAACTTTCACAGCCACCATTTGAATTCTGGCCTCCTCCCTTAGCAATCTGACTCCTGGCTTGTGAGACACACCTGTATAACTAGAGGCAGCTCCCTGCCTTGGAGGCCTGTATGTGTGCTGACACGGCAGGTCTGAATGTAACACAGCACTCTTAATCTCTTTCTTCTTCCCAGCACCACTGAATTTACATATAGCCGAAACATCTTCTCATATGAACAGATTGCTTTAGAGTTTCCATTTTATATTGTAACTAGCAAAGTTATGGAGGGTAACAGAGCAGTAAAGGGTTAATATTCTGCTGCTAATGTATAACGCGTGTTTCATCACGAAATCCCAGCTCTCTATCATTAAAGATGTGTCAATAGCATGAATCAAAGCATTACAGCGTCAGACAGCTAAATGGCCAAATACAAGCTCTAATGTAAGGAGCAAAAGTCAAGGCAGCAAACTGTGATTAAACCATGCTGCAGTGTGCAGGGAAGTATCCAATGCTTAGATAAAGCTGAAGAGAGAGAGGAAACATTTCCTAACTCACCCTGACTGCTGTGTAAAAGTATTTGTGCACTATGGCCCCGATTCCCACTTAAGTGTGCCAACTTCTGTACGTTACACATGGAAGACGGCATAAAAATGGTACTGTGCATTATTTTCATAACGTAGGGCAGCCATCTGATGCTGCGGATCAGAGTGCCCCGTACGGGGGGGGGGCCCCCAAACATTATGTGTAGGAGATACACATGGGGGTTGGGATAATGCCGGTGGGAGCCCCCACATAGAATGCGGGTATCACGAAATAGAGACAGCCAAAAGTTCCTTTTCGGTTGTCCCTATTTCGAATAGCCATCTATTTTAGAATTTTTTTTCAGAATGGGTGAGTATGCCGATTGGAATACTCACCCATTCAATATTAGAAACGCTGCCGCGGCTGCCGCAGGACCCGACACTTCACCGCACAGGTGAGTAACCTGCGGGGAAGGGAGGGTTAGGGTCAGGCTGCAGGGGAGGGTTAGGGTCAGGCTGCAGGGGAAGGGAGGGTTAGGGTAATAGAAGGGGAGGGTTAGGGTCAGAATTAGGGAAAAGGTTGGGGTTAGTTTTAACACTTGCCTTTCGAGTGCATAAGCAATCGATATCTCAGCCAGTTCGAAACTGGCTGGGAGAGAACTTCCCTATCGGAATAAGGCCGTTCTTACCGGGGACCCACACCCGGCTAATGCATGCAAATTATACAGTAATGGTTTGGCTAAGAGTTGCCGTGCAGAATACTATGGGTAGGGTCCTGATAGTTGGATACACAATCAGCACGTAGGAGACCAGGGGGAGTGCCCTGCTCTACTACAACAGGACCTCTGAATTACAAAATCTGTACAATAGCCTCCTCATCTTAAATATGAATATCCTATACAGTATGGACAAACAGACAATATTTATTTTCCCCCATTTGCCATGCAAAATTTACAAATATGTTTGTCTTTAATCCCTAACACAGTCTGATTTTGATTCAGTATGATATATTCAATCTTTAATCATCCTTTTTTAAAAAAAGGTCAGTTAGTCACCCATTTTTCTCCTTTAATGTTTTAAGGATCCTTTTCTAAATGAATAGAGGGGCAGTTTATTTCCAAAGTACCATGAAGGCCCAATAGGGAAACACATGATTTCAGCCAATGAAAATATGGGACCTACATTTTGTAACAGCTGCAATCTATAGGAACTGCTTGTTGCTTTAGCAGGGCATAGTGCACTCATCAGTGTGCTTACTTAGCAGTTTCTTTTATATGCTTTCTTTTGTATGAGCTATGAGGGTAATTGCGCATGTTCCAAATTATATGGGCTACAAGGAAGAGAAGAGATGAGAGAGAGAGAGAGAGAGAGAGAGACCTCAACAGAACTATTTGCTGCATGGCACGGGGTGAACTGTCATTTTCTCCCCCATAAAATATTCTGATGTCCTGGAGGATACAGCCTCATTTAATTAAAATCATAATAATTAAAAAATATTTGAGCTGCACGGATTGGGAACTTCTCTTATCCTAACAATCTTGATCTATACCCTCAGGGGACTTGATTCTAAACAAATCTTTCCTTCAACAATTGCTGTAGCTTTAGTCCTGAATGAACAAATAAAGCAGACAATTCATACTGTAGCAATTACCACAGAAGAAGAGCACTGAGGTAAGTATTATTGTCTGTCTATTTGTATAGCTGCCCTTAGAAAAAAACACACTGTAAGCAGAGAGTGAGACTGCAAACTTCCCTCTGTCCTGCTCTCTCTATGGGGTAGAATGGTCAAACATCTGTACTGTTCGCTAAAGAGTACAATAAAAGGGGGAGAGAGAGAGAGGGGGAGAGAGAGAGAGAGAGAGAGAGATTTTATCTTTTTTTTCCACTTTTGGCCACTGGGCAATATAATTATTTAAATGTTTAGAATTATTATACATTTTATTTTAATTATAAAGATATTATAATTAATAGTTTTATTTTTTTTATTTACATACAAACATGCTGGCTTGTAATCCAGCGATCTGCCTATACATAACCCCCTCTCTTAAGGTATGGAAAGCATATGTGTAACATCTTCTGCACACATGAGCAGTGTGCTTGCACAGCTTGACTTACACATGCCGCTTGCATACATTGGCTCACATTATTAAGGCTGGATCCGACCCATTATTAGTGCAACCACCAAGGACCAGGGAGCTACACAGGATGGACTTACATAAGAATCCAGAGCTGCCTCTCATACTAATTAACCATTTTCACTGATATCACCATCATAATATACTATAATCCCATTACCCATGCTCATACAATCCTTTGAGACAGTACGTATTGTGAAATGCTATTGTTCAGCTACAGAAGATGTGTGACTCCAAATTGTTACTATGAAATGGATATCTGTGGAACACATGCACATGCATGCTAGAAGTGTGGAGTGCCCCGGGGCAACTCTCCTACATTGTCTTTAGGAATGCTCACAGTCAGACGCACTCCTGAGCCACTAGCTACATCCTAGATTTAATACCTTTCATCCCAGAGTTTGTTGTCCTTGGTCTCATAGACCCCTCTCTGTAAATAAACCACTGGAGTAAGCAGTCACTGACAATTGTATTAGCGTGGCCAAGAAGTGCATCCTACAAAACTAGATACGGGCGCGGATGCCCACTCCTGAGATGATTACGGATAAAATGTGCCACTTATATAGAATATAGAATGGAGATGCTGGAGACTACGTTGACCAAGGAAAAGGACGGCTGTTACATAAACACACTATATAAATCCTTTCAAACGCAAATGCCACTTGCTTTAAAATTAGGCTGTTGCTTGGTTGTCTGCTTCAACCTAAGCCTAGGAATGTGTATTGAATGCCTTTCTAATATGTGTCTGGTGGGTGCCTGAGGGCTGTTACATAACTGGAGTCAGCTGACTGCTCTCTCTTTCTCTATGTGTATGTGGATCAGCATTGATTTACTTGTGCTGCATGATATGTACATATGTGTGCTAAAGACATTTCTGAGTTACTGCATATATCACATCTATGTGTTTGCAATAAACCTATCTGATATGTATATATTTGTTGATATGTATCAAAATGATGATATCCTGTTTTTTCTTTTTTGTTACATTGTGGACATTACTCCAAAATAAAAGTAAAAACTAAAAGTTGCATTGCACTGGTTGACAGATCTATCAAACTGGAAAATGATAGTGTCAGATATACAAAATATAGCAGAATTCTGGTTTTAGACAACCCCCTAATAGTGTTTACATACTTCAATAAATTGGATATATCTAAGTGGTTTGTTGGGTAAATCCATGTTGTATATTCCCTGGCTTTTCTGGACATTATTGTCTATTAACAGTCTACGTAATCACTAGCTGTTAATAGGGGTTTAGCTCAATATTCAGAGTTGTATTTTCTGAATTGCTGCTTTTGTTTTAATTTACCTTTATTATATTTAAGATTAGTAAGTGTTTTAATAAACAACATTAAATGTACTTTGAGTGCTAATTTTCTTTGTTTTTAGTATGGTAAATACCCAGTCTCGTGACTTGCGCTTGTACACTCATCTGGGCACCGTGAATGGAATACAAAATCATCGACCCAGACTACAATTTTAGACACTGACAACAGCTACCGACAGTGGGGTGGCTTCCACCTGCTAGCGGGAGGGGTTTATTATTACAGGTTACAGCAGTGTTTCTCACACTCGGTCCTCAGGAAACCCCAACAGTCCATGTTTTGCAGGTCTCCCTATACACACACAGGTGTGCTCATAACTTACAGTTACATTTTCAAAGCTCCGCAGGTGGTAGTCATTATATCCCTTATTATGTATTATGTATCATGGACTGTGTGTGAGAAACACTGCGTTACAGTATAGGCATCGATGGGTATA
>WWET01001182.1:233960-270900 GCA_011038615.1 Limnodynastes dumerilii
ATATTATATATATATATATATATATATATATATATATATATTAACCAAATGATTTTATTATAGTAGGCATCCAAGAAATGGAATTCTTACCTAAAAAAATAAAAGAGTGGACATACTGTATTTAAGACTGCACCTGGACCAGAGACCAATGGTATGTGAGGCAAATTGTAGGACAGGCCTGGTCAACCCAGGTGTTGTGAAACTACGAGTCCCAGCATGCTTTGTCAAATATCAGCTCATCTTGTGCATTTAAAGCATGCTGGGAATCATAGTTTTACCTCCCTGTAGAGACCCCTAGGCCTGTTGTAGGGTATGAGAAAGAACACAGGTACTGTGCTCAGTATTCCCGAGTGGTCTCTCAGCTTGGCACTAGCCAGGCCAAATCCTGCTCCGCTTCCAAGATCAGACAGTGTTGGGCCTGTCCAGGATGGTGTGACCGTGTATGTCAAAAACCATTTAAGCTCAAACTCCGTATTAAGACCTTTGGGCATCAACGTATCAAATTAGTATATCCACCTCATTTCAGATTTTGCCAGTCGGAAACTTAGATTGTTGGTCCTCCAATCTGGCAATATAGTCTGGATGCCTAAAAACCTAGTAATTTGTGATGGTGAACACTGAGATTGTTTTTTTTTATAAATAAACTCGTGTTTTGGGGATAGAATTGTCTTTACAGTGGGGTCCTGTAATAGGATATTCAAGTGTTTCCTAAAAATATCAATATTCTTGTCACAGCCAGCACTCTTTTCTTACCTTCCTCGCTCCCCTCCTCCGTTCCTAAAAATATCAATATTCTTATATATCCTATTATACTGTGTGTTGAAAGCAGTATCAAATTTCTTGTCTATTTTATAATTTTTAAGTCTATTCTCATTAGGGATCAAGGTTTCCCTATCAATTGCCTAAATATCATCTGAGATCTTTATCATACTAGTTTCATTATAGCCTTTATCTACAAATTGTTCAGTCAGTTTTTTTTCATTTTAGATAAATATGTATTTCTCTCAGAACAATTGCACCTAAGTCTCTTAATTTGTCCTACTGGGATGTTGTTGAGCCATTAACTATGGTGCCCACTGTGAATAGTGATAAATGAATTCACATCTGTAGGCTTCGAATAACTACATGTTTGAAGTTTCCCTTCTTTAGGGTATATAGTCAGATCTAAAAAATTTACTTCCGTCCTTCAAATATGAAAAGTGAAAACTATATTCTTATCATTATGGTTAAGATATTCACTAAATTCTTTAAGACTTTCTTCACTGCCTTTCCCGACAAAGAGCACATCATCAATGTATCTCCACCATGGTTCTTTCTTGATTATTGTATGTCTGGTGTGCACTAGATTGAAGAGGTTTCAATATTTAATTTAATCATTTAATTTTCAAAAAAATGTTGCACCCACTGAGTGATTTATTTATCTTTATCCCTGAGAGCATTAGTCACTCTCGGCAACTACATAGGTATCCGGTTCCAAGAGTAGTTTCAGGAGGATGCCCATCAGGAGAGAGCCCAAGCTCAACAAATGTTCCATTATCTGGAACCCCGCTTCCAAGTTCCCCAACCATGGGTGTCTTCTGAGGAGCCCAAGGTTTTGGGCCACTCTCATCTCACTTCCCATGAAACTGAATGGCAACATAAAAACAATCTGTGCTTTTTACTGTAGTGAAGCCAGACATTTTTGCTTGACCTGTACCAAGCGGACAGGAAACAAGCAAACCTAACTGTCCCAATCTCTATTTCTCCTTGTAAAATTGAGCACCTTCAGTGCATGCGCATGACTTTGTCCTATTCTAATACCAATCAGGAACATTACGTCGTTCTAGATTCACAGGCAATTTTGTGTCTTCAGCAACTGTGGCTCTCCCTACATCCCCTATATGGTTTTATATTTGGACAATATTATTATATTTTTTGAAGACCTAAAAAAATATAGAGAGCTCTTCTATCTCAGCGTAACTCTGAGAAAAAATAATATCCTGTGATTTCCTAATATGGAAATTCAGTGCTGCTGAAAAGAATTATGTAATAGGGAATTAAAAAATGTTTGCCCATAAAATACCAAACAATGGGCCAGTTCCAGAAAACTGATGTTTGCCTATTTTATGTGTGTTCAGGTGACCCAGCTACATGATTGGAACAAATAGTAGCAGACAATGATGCCTTCCAACAGATATACTGCGTTGTGACTGCAAATGGTATTAATGTGTACAATATAGGTGTGCACTCTCTACATGCACAAAAGAAAGAAGAGTTAAGGTAGGCCCCTGCTATCAGAAGCCATCCATGCCAGGAGCTGTGCGGTCACATAGATGAGCGGATATTGTGGCCCTGTTTTTGCACATCCCTATGCATCTGTTGCCCAAGAATCAGGTCTCTGCTCTGTTATTCACCCTGCTTTATTGCTGGGTCATATAGACCGCCCTTGCTAGTGTGTTAGTGATCAATGAGGCAAGTTCTGTTTTTGCAGCACCGTGTTCTATTTCAGAGGCAGCTGAAAAGAAAACACATTATTGCAAAGGGTCAAGGCGAGCTGAATGTCTAGATGACATTTCTGCATTGTGCACCCAATGGACAATTCTTCATTTATTTAAAAGGTTATATTCTTATCTTCCTGAAATTTTCTATGCAGTGAATAGGAAGTAAAAAGGAAATTTTCATGTTGTTACAATAAAGACAAAAGAATAGACAGGAAAATGCCAGTACATTTTTTTACTTTGCATTATTCCTCCTATACGCAATAAGGGCCAGATTTATTAAACTGCAGGTTTGGAAAAGTGGAGATGTTGCCTATAGCAACCAATCAGATTCTAGATGACATTCTCTAGTATGTAATAGGAAAAGTGAGAGCTAGAATCTGATTGGTTGCTATGGGCAACATCTCCACATTTCCAAAGCCGCAGCTTAGTAAATCTGGCCCTAAGTCTTATTTTCACCCAAAGGGGAATATTTAAACCAGAGTGGTTTTGAAATTCTGGCATGTTTTGCCACGTTTCCCAGAGGTTGCACTTATCACATTTCTATCAGTCCGATCTGGTGTAGAAGTTGCTGAAAAGTAGTGACTGCTTGTTTGCAAGCGGCCAGCAATATTCCTTACAAACATGCTGAAAAAATGCACCCTTCTACACAAACCCGCTGCTGACAGCCTATTGTGTCCTCTGCAGTCTGTGTTAAAAGACTGATGACAGTCACAGCAGCTGGAGCTGTCATCAGGGGATGCAGTTGCCAGTACGAACAGCCCATTTGCCTGTTGAATTTTAGCTGTACCATTGCAAACAGCTTTTTAATTAAGAAAAACTACATTCCGGAACGGGTGCCATATCAAATGGCCTTATTTTGACAAGGTACCCGCTCTTGTTAGGGTAAGGATGCTCGACAGGAAATGTTAGGAAGGGTTAGGATTAAACACCGGAGAGGGAAGAGTTAAGGTTAGGTGAGGGTTAAAGTTAGGCTGATAGAAGGGGAGGGTTAGGATAAGGGGAAAATGCTACCTATTGCCATTGGACCAATCATGGTGTCCACACTGTTTGCATTGTCAGAATATGATGTGTCGCAAATAACATAATGATCTAAATAAAGAAACAAATGGATAAAACGTTATTTATAGGTCCCCCTTAAATTGTAATCAGAACTATCACTGACAAATTGGCAACTGGGCTGCTTCCCCTAGGGGTCAGGCCCACAAAAAATCTGTGTGCTTACCCCTCCATCCCCAGGTACAACCAGCCCTAATGACTTTGGGCTGGATTCATCACAATACGTCCTTGATTTACCGATGAAAGACCGCATATACGCAATCTATGTAATAAAACCATACGTAGATTATGTAAAATAGTTACTACACATGCGTAGTAGCTATTATCGGTAAATTAAGGACGTATGTGCAATACGTCCGGGATTGTGAATCCAGCCCTTTAGCACTATGGTTTTTCCTGCAAGCTGTGGGTGGTACATTGGGGTAGATTCAGACCTAAGTACGTGATACGTTTCATCGCGTAGTGTATTTAAACTAGCGTATTTTCTATGCACTCCCTTCACTCATACATACTATGGACGTTTTACTCTTGCCAAACCCTACCTTAACTTTTCAAAGCATAACTACTGCCATAAGTAAAGACTTCACATACATAAGTGCCTGAGCACGCCCATACTATATGATTTAAATGCCTCATCCCGCCTCCGAAGCGTAATTACGGGTGTCGTATGGATGCCACGCCCCTTCGTATGTAGTTACGCTGTTGATACTAGGCTGGTACGTACGTTCGTAGTTACATGGTGTAACATCTGCTGCATGCATGTGCAGAAGATACTAATGAGCGATTAGCGGCTAGCGTAATTTCACTTGCGTACGTAATTTAGGATCTGGCCCATTGTGTGTAATAATGTAAAACAACAGAATAAAAAATTAAGTTGTCCTTGTGGAATTTCAGATGCCTCTGGGAATCAATGCTAATCACATCTTTATTTTCCATATAACTAATGGTACACAGCCAAACATATCTGTCTATTAGGGTTCCATATTCCAAGTAAGTGTCCTTCCTTCTTGGCATTCCTTCAAAATTTTGTCCTCACACCCTTCAATGTTATTTACAGAAGATACCTTCAGTCTGGTCTCTTGTCCTGGCCTCTGTCACTATGTCCACCACGTTTCCCTGTGTGTTGCTGGCGCCAAACACTGCTGTCCTCCAGTGTATGAGCAGCCAACAGAGAGCAAGCCAGGAGAAGCACTTGATCTGACTATCCAATGCAGAGCCAGGGCACCCTATATAAACCCAGAGCACTCTATCCACAGTGCCAGAACAACTTGGTAATTCAAGGTCCCTGGTCCATATTTACTCCTTGGGAGATCTCTGTCTGCAGTCTTAAGCTTGCAGCAATCAGCCTGCAAAACCATCCAGCAGTAATCAACCTGATTATCCAAGTCAGCAGTGAACAGTCTGCAGACTACTATTCCAGCTTCTGAACTCTGCTGTCTGCAGATTGTTATTCCTGGTCCAAGCCAGGTCAAGTCCTGTTCCAGTTCATGTCTGCATTAACGGCATTTAATCTGGTTTTGGTTACATACTTGATCGGCATAGAGCGTGCCTCCTCCCCGCCTCCCAGGCTGGTGTCCAGGACATTACCTGGACGCCAGCCTACCTGACCAATGGGCGGGATATGCCCGTTCTCCTCATTGGCTGAATGCTCCTTGAAACTTCCAGCATCGCCATTGTGTTCTCTCGGTTCTGCTGCCAGCTGTAGTTCTGTGCTATTCTCTATTTGGTTTTTGTTCTTTGTGGATTTCCCTTCGGTCCTGCTGTGTCTGCTCCTCTGTTGCTCTTGCCTCTGCCATTTACCCTGTGTTACCTGCCGTCTGTGAGTCTGTTTGTCTCTTTGGGCCTGATCCAGACCTACGCCGATGCGCTGTGCTTACTAAAGCACAGCGTATCGGCGTTCATTTTGACTGACACTCCCCCTGTGCGGGCATATGGCCCCTTCCTTATGCCGGCTGAAGGCTACCCTAACTTCAGCCGGCGTAAGGAAGGGGCCATACGCTCGCACATGAGCGTATGGCCGCTTAGCCCGTCCTCCCATCCTAATTTAACTAGCTCCCCCCGCCCACCTACACTAACCTGAACGTTGGGACGCGGGGGGATGTCCCCTCCAGCGTCCCAACGGCGCTGCTGCAGACGCCCGATCCACAATTGGGCGTTGCCGTAGCTGCGCCGGGCAACATCTGCCCGGCGCATGCGCAGATCGGCTGTTCTCATTCTGTGCCATTCCATCTGCACTCCAATCTAATCTTGTTACTCTGTGCCATTCCATCTGCACTCCAGTCTAATCTGGTCATTCTGTGCCATTCCATCTGCACTCCAATCTAATCTTGTTACTCTGTGCCATTCCATCTGCACTCCAGTCTAATCTGGTCATTCTGTGCCATTCCATCTGCACTCCAATCTAATCTTGTTACTCTGTGCCATTCCATCTGCACTCCAGTCTAATCTGGTCATTCTGTGCCATTCCATCTGCACTCCAATCTAATCTTGTTACTCTGTGCCATTCCATCTGCACTCCAGTCTAATCTGGTCATTCTGTGCCATTCCATCTGCACTCCAATCTAATCTTGTTACTCTGTGCCATTCCATCTGCACTCCAGTCTAATCTGGTCATTCTGTGCCATTCCAGGCCCCTTGTGCGTATATCCGGTTACTCTGTGCCATTCCATCTGCACTTCAGTCTAATCTGGTCATTCTGTGCCATTCCATCTGCACTCTAGTCTAATCTGGCTACTCTGTGCCACTCCATCTGCACTTCAGTCTAATCTTGTTACTCTGTGCCATTCCATCTGCACTCCAGTCTAATCTGGTCATTCTGTGCCATTCCATCTGCACTCCAGTCTAATCTGGTCATTCTGTGCCATTCCATCTGCACTCCAGTCAAATCTGGTTACTCTGTGCCACTCCATCTGCACTCCAGTCTAATCTGGTCATTCTGTGCCATTCTATCTGCACTCCAGTCTAATCTGGTTACTCTGTGCCACTCCATCTGCACTTCAGTCTAATCTGGTCATTCTGTGCCATTACATCTGCACTGTGTTATTCCATCTGCACTCCTGTCTAATTTAGTTTCTCTGTCTGTACTCCAGTCTATACCGTTACTTTGTGCAAGTCCATCTGCCTTCCAGGCTATCTGGTATGCTTATTACTTAGGTATCTTTCTTACTCTCTCCCTTTGTCTCTGTGTTTTTTCCTGGCCAGTTCAGAGAGTCCGCGTGCTGTAGTGAAGTCACTGTACTGTGACACTGGTTACCGTCTACTGGGGGCCGCAACCTGCTCCCAGACTATCCCCACCATCAGGGGCTCTAGTGAAGACCAGGAAGCAGTTAGACTTCGCGCCCTGGGAATCGGGACACCAGTATCATAACACCAGTCAAAGTCAAGTCAAGTCAAGTCTTGCTCCAGTCCAGTTCATTCCTGGTCAAGTCAGGTTCATTCCAATCCTGGTCAAGTCCAGTTCAGTCAAGCTTGCCTCATCCAACTCTAGTCCTGGTCAAGTCCAGTCCTGGTCAAGTCCAGTCCAGAAAAGCCTGCCTTGTCCCATCCAGCCAAGCCTTCCTTGTCTAGTCCAGCCAAGGCTGTCTTGTCCAGTCAAGCCAAGCCTGCCTTGTCCAGTCCAGCCAAGCCTTCCTTGTCCATCCAAGTCAAGCCTAAATTGCATACCCTTTGCCTACTGACTCATGAGCAATTCCTACATAAAGTCCCCAAGCTTCCGCTACCTTGCTGAACCACTATCAGGTCCCCGGGAAACCAGAACAGATACCCCTCCAAGTCAGTCTGTGATAGCCTAAGCCTCTCCATAGGCAGGAATACCTCCTCAATATGCTTCCTTCACAGGTTCCTTTAGTAAAAATAAAGCATAAACCTTAGGACATAAGCCTCCTCAGGATGCAGGATAAATTACTTTCAAATGGGTGAATACAGCATTGTCTCTTCCAGAAACTAAACCCATGTCTGAATACATTTAAGAAACCATGGCAACAGGTTTTATTTGCCCATCTTCCTCTCCTTGAAGGCTTCTTATTTGTGCACAAAAATGGTGTACCTGGGTACCATACAGAGAGTTATATGCTATAACTATCAAAAACAAACTCTGCTCTTAATTCCTGTGTTCTTTGATCACGTAAAAAGCTGTGATTTTTTTTTTTACCAACTGGACCTATCATCCGCAGCCTAATGGGCAGACAGAAAAAAATCAACCAAGATTTGTAAATATTCCTTAGAATGTTAGTTGGCATACACAATCAGAGAATTTGACAACAGACCAAATTCTAAGATATGATTCTAATGCAATCAGATCCCGTGCAACAGTTTTGTATGGATCCGTAAAAGGAAGACTGCTATCTACAAATTTCATTATTCAGATAGACACGGTCTACCTTAAATTTTCTGACTTTTGTGAACCTAAATGGGCAACAGTTCTTAAGTTTGGATTGCTATGTACACCATACTGTACATTGTAATATCAAGTCATACCCACTTGTAAGTGCAACCCTGTCCCTCTATCTCAGAAGTGTTATTTTATTTAAGTCTGGATAGGTCAGAATGTGTTCCAATTCGGAAGGATGGATTCATGCGCAGAACGCAAACCCAGCTGAAGTCTGACCGGAACACATGGAAAAGAAGGGAACTTCAGCTCTCTGAATCCAGTCCATCAACCTCAAGAAACAATGGGCCGGACCCTCCTCTACGGCCGACAGGGGACTTATGCAAGTCATTTGCGTAAGTCCCCTGTCTGGGAACATCTGCGCATGCGCACGCCAGATGTTAACAGTGTGTAAGTACTAACGTACGCAACAAAGTTATGTACATTAGTACTTAAGTTGAAGGGGCAGACATTTCATTTACGATGGCTGTGTACATGAGGGGCGGGGGAAGTCCTGTTGCAGCTAGGTCTGCGGCCTTATGACCGCAGACCGTAAAAGTTAAGGTAGGACTCTGGACATGTAAGTATCCACCTACCGACAGCAGGGAGTGCAGGGGGCGTGCAGCCTCTGTTATGGGAGCATAAGTACGGACACAGGATCTACCCTGATATTATTAATTAACTTAGTGTTTAGTAATGGAGGAGGGGAGTTTAAAAAACACAATTTATTATGCAACACATATCACTTTGTATTTATCTGATGATTACTAACACCAGTAAAAGGCTCTGGCATTTATGCTGCCATACCCACTTGCATTTTTTCTTGTACGACATTTATGTTTATGGATGTTAAATACACGTATTGAAAGTTTATCAGCAATGATTTTGGAAAAGTGTTCTTGTGAATGCAAAATATTTATCATAATTATATTTTATCGGCAAAGTTTTTATAAGACTGGTAAAATCAGTCATGTTGCAGGTAACTGTACATCTAGTTTCATAGTCTGGCTAAGCAGAGGATGACTAATGCTTGAGTCACTGTCTCATTGTTACTCACCTGGCCAGGTGAAGCCAAGACGTCATTTTAAGGCGGTACCACATAAACACACTCTGAGGCAGCAGAACGTCCCTCATTGGGTGGCCTTAATGTGACTGACATTACCACTACCAATCATAGTTCACTCTGTGAACTTATGCCCAATGAACTTGTACGCGTTTAATTAGAGCCCAGATTGACAGACCCCTTAGCCAATCATAAAACGTCAAATCAAAGTGAGGCGGTGATTGAACGTTACTGGTTGTAGTGATGGATCCCTATTATGTCCAATAAGAACGGAAGGAGGTCAGGGGGGCGGTCGATGCTGGCGTAGGTGCGGCCACTCATTGGCTGGGTGGGGGTGTCGCTGTCAGCTTGCTCGGTGTTAGTTGTCGGAGTGGTGAGGACTGGGTGAGTCGTGAGCAGTGTGAGGATATAACCGCCTCTTCCAGCAGTGCACGCCGCGGCGGTAAGCGTCCTCTCCTATGGACAATGTGATTATGAGCGAATATGCCTTGTATAGTAATGATTGGCTTTGCCGCTCACCTGTGTGGGAACTGCAGGGAGCGCATTGACCCATACAGCGCTTCATGGTGTATAACGCCGCAGACAGCCCTCGCCTAACTTCTATATGTATGTCTCTTTATGTTAGTGGATGTCCCCTGATTGTATTGTCACACTACAGATGTCTGTCCTTTAACTTCTCTTCTTATACTGCTGGGTTGTACCAGGTGTGAGTGTACCTAGGATTTCCTGTACCTACCACCTGTATTGCTAACATACATGATCACATATTCATGTATTATTTTCAGCAGTTCTCTGTTACATTGTTTGTGTTGTGGGCTTTCATTTTCATTTGTGCTGTGCCTTACTGCCTGGAATCCAGTGTCTATACATATAACTTTCTACTAGGCTAAATCTTGAATGTTTGTCTTGTTATTCAAATATTAACTTACCGTTGTGGGTGCGTGTGATTATATGTGTGTGTGTGTATATATATATATATATATATAATTATAAGAAACAATATATGATTGGGTCTGGTCTTTTTCCTCATCTCCCATCCCATCATGCTGTGTAAACATTTGGTGTGCCATGTATTTGGACTTGCTGTCAATGTGTTGGGAGTGTAGTGCATCCCTCTTTTGTCCTATGCTTCATTGCACTTTGTACATTGTGTTGAAGTAGGACCTCCGCCCATCGCATCACATCCACACTGCCACTAATGGGAATATTCTCTAAAGTAACAAGCTTTTATTTGCTGATTGAACAGGACAATGGTTGCTTGTGTGGGTGAAATTCTGCCTTTGTCATCAGTAAGCGCTTGATTTAGGTTGCTGCATGGCTTTGGGCTGTGTCTTGTTTTGTGTGATGGATATATTTTTGCCTACCCATTACTTTTTCTTTAGTAGGATAATAAATTATATATTGTATTCTAGTGTGTGCACAACCTGTAGGTTGATAACAATTAAGAGTTAGTGGACATGGGGGTCTCTTGATCATCTTAAGTCCTATTGGTAGTTTTTGAAAATCGAGCTCAGAGATTAGACAATGAAAATATTTTATATTCAAAGTACAGACTATTTTTTTTTCATATTTATAATGCTCTGTATCCTGAGCTTGCATAGAATTATCAACACTAGTTTTAATTATTGATGCCCATAAAAGGATTTACAACCGTTTTAACCCTTTAATAGCAGCTGTAGCAGTTTGAGTCAGACTTGAAATACTTGGGCATATGTGACAAGGTCCTATATATCTTCCTTTGTCATGTTAAAAGGGTGCTGTCTGACCTGAATTATTTGTTTATTTATCATAAGTATTTTCTATTGTTTGTTTCTGTTTTCTTGCTTATCGTGTGGTTTTCTACTTATTTCCTAACTGGAAATGCATGTTGCGTGCCTGGAAATGAAGAACAAATGTTGAATTGATTAAGAAATTGAAGTCATTAGCTTTCCATTTTTCCCCTTGTCTACTTATAATGTGGAAATAATTGCGTTTACTACTGCAAAGTATGATCACCCATTATATAAGTGACTAAACACCCACCCTCTTATAAAGTGAGAGAGGATTAACCCTTCTGTGCCTGGTGTTAATACCATAGGATTTCCATATCTTGTCCATGTGAGAAATTTCAGGTTTACTCCCTAGTTTAGTCATGGGAAGGTTTCTGACTACAGAGTAATCAGACAAGGGCAGGGCCTGGGGCGAGGCCGAGACGCTACCAGGTTATAGCAGTGCTGGAGGCATCTGGGCGTTGCTGGCTTGAGGAAGGCTTGTCCTGGATGACTATCCTGTAATCTCATATTGCTTTACCTGGAAGAAACAGACTGAGTAAACATTTTGACAGGAGTTTCTGTTGACACACGTCATGCCTCAGTCTGTTTTCACAAATACTTCCATCTAGACACTGGCATGGCTGAATTCATCATATATTTTCCCACTTTTAGTTACTTTTTGATTTTTATTTAACATTTTTTTTTATTTTGTTAAATAAGGATTTTCCATGCACTCGCTTGTAGGGACATGCAGACTGGTGTCCTAATCTGCCATTATTTTCATTTGTAATTTTTAGGTGTAATGTGTATTCATGAACCTGCTATATAATCAGCATAAAGCCATTACTTTTCTGTCTGCAGTTACATATGTTGTATGCGTTTGAGACAGCAATGTGCAACCTTATTGTTCCACTGAGTCTGTTTGTATACTTCCAAACGCAACTTCTGCCAGATGCTGCTTCCCGATGTCTCGATATTTTCGTGCTGGCTATTTTTGGCACTGCTATCCTGCCAGTTGGGATCTTTTTGTTTTGCTTTTCAAACAAATGGAAAATCTTTTCCTGGCAGCTCCTGCCTAGTCTGAAATCTGATTTCATTGTGTTCAGTGCGATGGGTTTCCTTGTGTGTATTTATATGAATATCCTTTCATGACTTCAATATTTAACTGACGTTTATTGGTTGTGCCGTCCTGTTAGGGCTTCTGGTACACAAGAGCTACTTCAATATTCCTACATATTTTCAGCAAAATAATGGTAATGCCTATAAGGATCTGTGCTGCATTTAGGAAAAAGACCTATAGAAAGAACACAATTCTGGTACCTCAGCCATATTTCAAGAGTATTCTATGACTAGTAAAATGATTCAGCTGCAGTGGTTTTTCTTCTCCATTTTGCAAAGTTTGTGTGGGTCCTGTATTTGTTAAAGATTTATGGCAGGGGTAGGTTTCTTTTAGCATAATACAATGCCCACAGTTAGTCATGAATGTATGGCTGTGAATGTTTCAAATAAACCTGTGTGAGAATGTGATCCATTGTTGTGCATGTACAATACTCACAATGGTTTCTCAGACTTTGAGATGATTGGTCTTCTTATTTTTCTAATTATTGACATATTGTATTTAATAGAACAAATGACGACCAGTGTTTTAAGCCAACACATCGGTTCTCCGTCTCCTCCTTTTTTTTGGGTGTACCCGCTACTCTAAGGAATGGTGTCAAGTACTACTTTGCTTATCATGCGGTTAATACCCTCTACCAATTTGTAGTTTTTTTAAAAACATTTGTTACATGTAATTTTCATTAAATTGGAGCTATATTTTCTACATATGCCATTCTGCCCCCAAAATATGCCATCTGATATTGTACAGCTGCTACCTTATTAAAACCTTGCCCAGTTACCTAAAGTGCCTCCGAATGAGAACCCATGTTCTAATAGATGTCACTAGTTAAAAGTAAGGACCTCAAAACCAAATACAATTTTTAGAACTTTGAAGTGTTTGGAACAAAATTTGCAGTAGATGTGGGTCCCAGTAGTAACACTCATAGATGTGGGTCCCAGTAGTAACACAAAAAAAACACAAATAAAAAAAGTCTCTACACAAACACACACTGTACCATGAAAGCATCCTATAAGCTGGTTACAGGGAGCTGTAAACGGAAACCTTAATTGTTTCTCATGTTGTTCAGCCCACCTGCCATTTCTGTTATCTTGGCCTTCTCATTATGCTTAACTTTAGATAACTAACGCTCCTCTTCAATAATGTTGGAGGGATCCAAAGGAGTGCTTATATTGGGTAAAAGAAAATGTATTCTATGTGGGTTAGTCCTTTATGTATAGCTGACTGTTGAAATGCATGGCATAGTGTGCATTTTTCCCTTAATACACGTCAGTCATTCAGACCTATTAAATTGTATTTTCCTAGTTTGTGTACTGTTCACCCATATATTTACTTAAGGAATAAAGTGTCTGCATTATGGCAAAGAATTTATTGTGAGTTTTGGATTCTTAGTGAATTGAGAACTTCATCTCATGGCTACTTGCTTCAAATCACCTGGTAACTTGATCTGTTACTATTGATCTTAAATAAATTCCAGTACTAAAAATATCCAGTCAAGGACTAAATTAGTACCGGTAATTACCTGTATGAGATCCTATAGAATCATTCCTTGTGATGGTGTGTATGTACAGGCTGAAATGCAGTTAGAATTGATCCAGATGAATGATCTGATTGGACATTTTCTTGTTCCAGTGTAGACAATGAATCATACAATGGGATGACCGAAGATAAGTAGCAGGATTGATTTTTGTTTGATTATCTTCAGACTAATATCTTGCACACAGTAGATAACAGTACTTCCTCAAATGCAAATCTATATCAATTCCTGGGCATGGGCTAAAGTTATATAACCAGATTTGTCTTGCAAAGTATGCTGTGTTTGTAGTATAGATGTACTGAAGACATTCTGTGTCCTATTTTAGACCAGTTTTATTATGAATCTTTATTTTTTTAAACTTATCCCTTAAAACCAGTCGTTTTATCTTACCATCCAGGCCTAAAAAATAAGCTCTTCAGCTTGGACACAATTTAGCAAAGCACAGATTTCATCCCATAATTTTTTTTTTCATCTAAATAGTACTCATATAAAGCATAAATTGCTTATAAAGTCATGTTTAAAATATGTTTTTGTGTTAATGTTTCCATGGGTTCAAATGTGTTTGCTGCCATAAAGCAGTGGTGCATCACAGACGTGATGGCCCATATACTGGTTGTGTTATGTCACAGACACTGAGACATACTCACAGATGTGATGGCCCATATAGTGGTTGGGGTAGATCCAGAACTACGTCCGTCTTCCATAGACGGACTTAATTCAATGAACAATAGCTACTGCGCATGCGTAGTAGCTATTGTACGTAATCTGCGTATCGTTTCGATATGTAGATTGGCGTATATGCGGTATATGCACAGTAGCTATTGTTCATTGAATTACGTCAGTCTATGGAAGACGGACGTAGTTCTGGATCCGGCCTGTTGTGTTATGTCACAGACACTGAGACATACTCACAGATGTGATGGCCCATATAGTGTTTATGTCACATAGGCAGTGAGACATACAGATGTGATGGCCCATATAGTGGTTATGTCACATAGGCAGTGAGACATACTCCCAGATGTGACGGCCCATGTAGTGGTTGTGTTATGTCACATAGGCAGTGAGACATACAGATGTGATGGCCCATATAGTGGTTGTCACATAGGCAGTGAGACATACAGATGTGATAGCTCATATAGTGGTTATGTCACATAGGCAGTGAGACATACAGATGTGATGGCCCATATTGTGGTTGTCACATAGGCAGTGAGACATACAGATGTGATGGCCCATATAGTGGTTGTGTTGTATGTCACATACTGCTCTTGTGTAATATTATTTCTCCTTGCAAATATTTAAACTTCCTTCCAAGCAGCCTACTGTTAGTCACTCTTGTAAGATTAACCTCCACAGCAGCACAGTGACAACCAGCAAGCCACACTGATTCATTGCCAGCCATGACCTCACTGACTATTGTTGTCATTCTCATTGGGGCTGCATGTTGGACACCACTTTATAACAACCTAAAACTTCCACCCAGTGAGTGAGAAATCCAAATAGTGTCATTACTGCAATAAAATCTGTATTGTTACTGAAGGTCATGAGAAGGACAGACCTGCATACTTGTATGTGTGCAGGACTGTGCTTCATTATGTCCAGGTGTTTCTGGTCTATCGTCTCTTCCATTCCAGCCTGGCTCCTAACTTTTAAGGAATGGTCCTATGTTAAATAAATATTTGGTGATACCTTGTTTTAACCCTTGGTAAGATGAACACATATATAACATTTTTTTTAGCAAATATATTCATGTATTTTGTATGTTAATATTGGAAGGTGTTTCAGTATTTTCAAGCCAATCTCTGTTCCTACTGATAATAATTTAGGTTAGATGACAAGTGATTGGCTGTATTAACATGACTGGTGTATTTTAGGTACCTGGCACCACAGAGCATAATTGGAGTAAAGCAGTCATTTGTAGCTGCTGCCCTTATTAATATCCGTTTTGAAAGGCCCCATATATTATCGATCTTAAGCTGGCCATACACTAGAGCGATAATTGGCCTAATCATCCAATTATCGGGTGATTGGGCCAGCAATTGTACTTTATGGTCAGGATAAATTTGTTTAAACTGCCTATAGTTGTGCTCGATATTTTAAACTGAGCCAATCAGCTCACTGAAACGCCTTTCTCTTCTGCTAAGCTTATTGAACCCAGCAAGAGAGGGGTACGGCACAGATAATGAGACCTTTCCCTGGTGGGAAATTGTCAGATTATCGAGCCACCTCCTGCTGGGAATGATAATCGTTCCAGTGTATGGCCAGCTTTAGTTGCAATTTTTCACCAGTGATTGTAGGCACTTATATCATTCATGGCAATGTACTATTCAGGGGCTGGATCCTGACTTAAGTGCTTGAAATTAGTTACTCCTTGGCTAAACCATGTTGATTGCAGGGAGAGTCATATTTCATCTGTTGTAAACAGTATTAGAGTTGAGAGGTGATGTTTCCCAGCCCAAGTCTAAATAACAGTGTGATAGTAAAACTGGTCAGTATTTGTGTGCAGTAAGCAATTCAAAGATATAGCCCTGCATGCAAAGAATACAATTAACATGGTTTAGCCCAGGAGTAACTAATTTCAAGCACTTAAGTCTGGATCCAGCCCTAGGTTTGTACTTTCGAACCACCTGTCTCACTGTTACCAATGGTGTTTGTGCAGTTTGTGTGGTTGCTGTGCATACTGAAAACTACTTCACAGATTAGAATTCTGTAAGAAAAGGGGTGTAATAGCCAGGTGTCGAGAGCAGTTTTTTCTAGGCACGTTTTGTAATTGCAAAAGGCTTCTGTCCTCTAACTCTGAAGACTTCACCTGTTGTTCATTTGTTTTCATGTCCTTTTGAAAAGGAAAAAAAAGGGTCACACATTCCCCCACATCAACCTGTTTTGTGCTTACGTTCACATTCTTTGCATTCTAGCAGCAGGGGATAGACTTCTCTTTACCCTCCAGTGACACGAGTAAACATGCCCTGCCCAGCCTGCAGTTTCTAAGTTTCCAACAGATGTGTTTGTACCTTTGTTTTCTGATTAAACAGAGCAATTGTGGGAGAGGTCTCACCCTGTGTATGGTTTAACAATGTCATTGCAGGGCTATATAGCCATATGTATTTCTGTATTGCTTAGCAATGGGACACTTAGAATGTTAAATTACAAAAAAGGGTGTAATCCATGTTTTTAGGTGTCAAACCTAATTGTGGCTTATTGTATTGTGTATTTATCGAGGCCTTTGAGTTGGCCTAATCGATGTGAGTCCCAACTGTTAGCAAAAAGGCTTTTACATTTTGGTGCCTCCACCTATCTGTGTGTAGCCGCTTCTCTGGCGACAGTGAGTTTTGGGAGGTGTCTGTCTATGGGGAAATTGCATACTCGACTAAATACCTGTTTTAGAACACGTTGAACTAGTGAGGTCACATCTTAAGCCAATTTATAGTGCCATTATTAAGGTGAACATGGCTAGACTTGCATGCATTTTATTTATGAAGGGTATGACCACCATGGTAACCTATCAATAATAAAATAATCTATGTGTAAGATGGAATCTGCAACCTTTCTTGAGTTCACTCACAAATATATTGCAGCTTTGAAATAGGACTGGTGGCACAGAGCATAAATGATTGATTTCAGGACTTGACCTCTCCAGTGAAAAGCGCTCCTTGCTACTGGCCCATGTTTACTGCTCACCAAGACTTGTTTGGCTGCTCAGGGTTAACATTACGTTGCGTAATGCATTTACTTCTACATAAGCAGTTGTCAGATATATTGTGTGCTAATGGATTATAGATGGTATAAAGGTCTAGTTGGTCTCTCAATCTCTGCAAGAGCAGAAAGCAAAACAGCGGTGTTCAATTAAATAGTCTTTTCATGCTTGAGTCTGTAATTCTTAAGATTTGCAAAACAATTATCCAGATTAATGCTCTTCCTACCACATAGTTTATTGAAGGGAGTTCTTCTGTGCCAGTGTTAAATATTTGGTTGTGTTTTCTATTTTTTTATTTTAGTGCTAATTATTCTAGGTTTGTGTGGTTACGTTTTCCCCTGCCACACTTAATACTCCATGATGTCTGTAACTGCATCTATGTTTATATTGATATACAGTGTAACTAGATATGCTTTAATTTAAATGGAATCTGAGCAATGAAGTGGGATTTATGTATTTTAGGTTTCCCACATGTGTCGTTGTTGCTTATTGGATGAAGGTTTTAGAGATCTCCATAGTGTGCTTTGATAACATGCAGTCCTATAACAATAGCCATTATCTTCAAGGGGTCAGGTTGCTAGCTATTTATAAGGCGTTAAAGTTAAACCAAAAACACTTGAATCCATGTGACAGAAGTAAAGCTGGCCATACACTAGACGATTATCGGCCCGATCTCCCAATTATCGGGTGATCGGGCAAATAATTGCTCTAGTGTATGGTACAGATCAATTTTTGAAACGTCAAATAAACGCACCAGAAACGCTCTGTACGATTATTTGATCTTTCAGCATGTTTGATTTAAATCGGGAGAAAGCTCCAGATATTTTAAGGGAGCCAATCAGCAAGCTGAATGGCTCCCTATTCTTCAGAGCTGCTGCTGTTTTATATCTATGTACAAAGCTGCTCTGATATCTGTGAAGGTATACTATACAGCTGTCAGAGCAGCATAGCACATAAATATACAGCAGCAGCTATTGCAGGGAGTAGTACAGACAGGGATCTGCCGAATCCACACTGTGTGAAGCGCAGCTTCGGCTGATTCTTACCTGTATTATGCATGCAATAGCCGCTGCTGTATATCTATGTTCTATGCTGTTCTGACAGCTTTAAAGTATACCTGCAAAACTGTCAGAGCGGTTTTGTACATAGCTCTGCAGCAGCAACAGAGAACGCTGCCCCCCGCCCCCCCTCTTCTGCTAGGATTAACGGTCCCAACAGAGGAGGTGTATGGTGCCGATAAAGGGGCCGTTCCCTAGCGGGAAATCGTCCTGTTTATCGGCTCACCCCCTGCTGGGACCGATAATCGTCCTAGTGTATGGCCAGCTTAACTTGTTGATTGTAACCATATTTGCTATTCTGCCAGCACAATAGACAGTCTATAGTTCTATTTCGCAAGGTCATTTATTGGGGTACTTGATTATGTATTGATCAAATCTGATTTGATTTTTTTTTTATCCAGTGTCATGTTAAGCAGTGCCTGCCTGACTTGAAAGTCTGAATTGACTGCCCAATGACAAATTGGCTGCTTTTTAGGTTTCCAGACTTTGCTTGTACTCCTAAACAGCTTGTTGGCAACAGTCTGCCTGGCAGTGCCAAATGGCTGAGTTCCTACCAGCTATTGCATAACTTCCTGTTCGCTGCTGCTCATAATTCATTTTTTTGTGTGGGAAGGCCTAATGTAACATGCATGTGAGCAAGGGCCACACAGGAAAGCTACTGAAATCTATCATGTTTCCCATCACTGACTGAAATGGCAGGGACGCTTGTAAAAGTGTTCATCCTTCCTAATGGTTTTTCTCTAAGGTTCCACTACCTGGAATACCTGGCAAAATGTGGTATTAAAAACTACTCCTTGTTTGATGTTTGCACTGGAATATATGGTACATCCCAATCAAAGTAGTTATAATGAAACATATCGGGAATTATTTAACCTGTTCATTTCCAATGGTTATTCAAACAGCTTGGACTAGTCGTTCTGATTAAATTGTCTTGTATCAGAATGGACACAGTTTAGAATTTGTCTTGGTTTATAAGGCAGCATCTGTGGCTTAGCAGCTGTCTTATCTGCACTTCACTGCCCAAATCTTCAGGAAGAAAAGAGAGGCTGTAATGTGATTGCTGTATAGTGAGTCCTGTGACTCACAAGACTTGTTTTTTTTTATAAACTGGTGGTAAATGGATACCTTCCAGTAAATTAAGACATTTCATAAAAGTAATGCGTTTCTTAATCAAGGTGGGTGTCGATAGCGATCAGATTGTTAATTCTAGACAATGCCATTCCCAGTACTTGTATAGTTAGCAGATTTTTTAAAAAATATATAAAAATAAATAAATTACACCTTATGTGCATTAATTTACCACACCCCACTTTATTTCTACAGTGTTCTTTATAGCCTACATATGGTGGTGGCAGTGTGGAGGATGTTTTATTCCAGGCAAGGCTTGTGGTATTTCACCTATGAGATGAAATATTATGTGAATGATCACCTGTTAGATCTTCTGCTTTATAATTGAATGTATTTTATTTTTATTGTATTGTAAAAGGTTGTCCTAGGTCTAAGGTAGAGGGAGAATGATTCTGTCCGTTGCAGGACTAAAAGTTCCTGCATGCTGCAATGATAAACCTATTCTGACAGGGCATGTTGAGGAGACCTAAAAAAAAAACCCTCCCTGTTGTAGTATAAAGAGAGTGCTTTGTTGTAGGGCTGACTTTCATGCAGTGCTGTTTTGGCTTGAAAAGGAGCCTATCAAGAAGAATAAGTGGATGACTAAGAAGCCTTCAGGCAAAGAGCAGCCCCAGTTCTGGAGCATTCAAACAGAGCCTTACAATGCATGTGTGGAGTCGGGTTTTCTGCTTCATGCACTGCCTTATCTAAAGGATACAGGGGATTTCTGTGCACACGCTGTCATCCTGTTACAATTCAGCTTTCCTTATTATCCTAGGACAAAAAAAAGCCTCAAATGTCTGTTATAACATTCCCGACATTGTATACAATGGCAGATATGCACACTGACCCGTGCCTTCCCTGTTGCTTTATACAGCCAGATAATTGCTCGCAGATCTCTACTGACTTTTATACCGTAACAAGGCCCTGAGTTCGTATTAAAACAGAGTAAAAACCCTTTTGATGATTTACTCAGCAGTCTGGGGATCACTGGTCATTTTATAAGCAATTTTAGAATGGTATTTAATGTATAAATTAGTTTGAACTATTGCTTTCACCTTGGGGACATCTTTTCTCTACTTCCATCTAATATATTGGTTTACTAAGGTGTCCATTCATTTGCAGAGTTTTTACTACTTTTATGTTAGATCAAGGCCATAAAAGGAGTTTGAAGTCAATGGGGCTTTGATATGGCCCAGGACATGGAGCGGGCCCCATACATAAATGCTCATATGGGTGGCTATTTATCAATGAAGCATGGATATGAATACACACTTGGTATTTTGTGTAACTATATGTATTTATCAAACTACATCAGCTCTTTCTGACCTCTACAATGTATTTATTCGCTGAGTGTCCATAGTGGCTGCATGCCTATTGCAGAGTGTTTGCCATATTTGTTTCTTTATAACAAGGAGCTCTTAGAGGTTCTCTGAAGAACATGCCAATGTCTGGCAAGCTGATTACTACATTGCCATCCTAACCTGCTCTGGTTTGTTTAGCTATCCATCCTATAAAGTAGCCCAAGTTGCTGTGGGCAAACTATGTGGCATTAGTAGAGCTACCATTTCATTTTAGGTTTTTAAACGATACATAATAAGCCTATCATTTATCAAAACACACATACAGCATGCTGGACCGTTACAGGATGGGTAAGATTATGGGGGGAGGGGTTTTACGTTTGCTGGTCACCTCCTCAGGAAGTCTCTGTCCAGGTCTTTCAGAGGTCATTACGTCTGGCATTTCCTTTCAGGACAATCGAGGCTAGAATGCTCTAAAGACAGGACAAATGATATAGTGGGCGTTTAGATGTGGCCCGTATTTTTAATAGTAGGCTGCTATATATGGTGTGCATGCGCCCTCACGTTGTGTAATTTTACCATATAAAGTGGGCCAACTTAACAGCATTCTCTTTATACAATTTAATGTACCGGAGTGTTTTTTGTGGTTTCTTAAAGAAGGACGTTTTGATCTTCCAATGAACATATGTATATTTGCAGATCTATATTCGGGTTTTAACAATGCTTCAGCTGCTAAACAATGTCACTTCCTGTCCTTAGGAAGTATCTTTATTCCATCTGTCTCTCCACAAGAACCTTCTATCCTATTTATCAGTGAATGCCAACCATTCCTTAACAGAAACCGTCCATCATCCTCCACAACCTAAGTAGTGGCATTAAATGAGACGTTTTCTGGGGCTGCTCATGTGCTCTATTGTTCCTTAATGTGAAAGCAATGTAACTTATCGAAATTCCTATAGACCTTTAGCTTCTATACGTTTTGTGTGAAGTGGACGAGAGCTCTAGGCCTTGGGCTTAGTGTTTTCTTGTGCAGATGCAGCAGGCGTCAAGTTGTCCTCATTGCCAGGCGTTAATCGGTGCACTGCGTAAAGTACATTTCTCAGAGAATAACATAAAAATTCCTGGCAAAGCCCTTTTAAAAAAAAAAATAAAAAAAAATAAAAATAAATGCAATTTTCAGAATTTACATATTTTGTCACGTCAGAAGCGTTTGACATGTGCCATAATCTGCCTTAATTTGTACTACATGGTTTTTATTTTTGAGGTTTTTTTTTTCTTTTTTTCCAAAGGTCTATCGTTGTACTGCTATTTATAATGATTGTGTGCATTTGCTTAGTGCAGCCCTTCAATAGTGATCCCTCCTTATCCATTGCAAAGTTCACTTAAGTAAACTCTACTCATGCTGTAATCAAGCCTCTGATCTTCCATTGCTATTTTGCCCCTGTTAAAGAGATAAATGTAACATGCAGCAGTGAATTGGAGGCCTTTGGATCCTGTTAATAAGATTTTTAGGGGTTTGCAGAATTATTCACAGCACAAGCTTTCACGATCTGACATAAAGACGATTATTGGAGTTGTCAGCTATACTCGGGGACTTTATTTGCAGAGATGGTGGCTTTTCAAGTGCTGACATGTGTTATATGATGTGTGAAAACGTTACCTATACTGATGCAAGCTCTTATGAAATTATATTGTGACTTGTGTTATCACAGGTGGAAAGACGTTTAACACTGTCAGCCTGTCCTCAAACGGTTCTAAGCCACCGCCCCAGTAGGTTCTCAGGCAGTGCGAGGTTTTGGCATTCAGGACCGTATTCACAGGTCCGTGTATAAAAAGTGCGTAAATATGCGCACCTACGTCGCAAGTCAGCACCCATGACACTTCCCTCGGCCGGACGGGTTTTCGGTGACTTCCGCCTCCGTAGGGCACCCTTAAGTCGACGTGTGTACTTGCGCGCGTATGTTACGTTTGTGTGTATTTATCTAACCGCACCCTCAAATGCCCATTTAAATGCTCCCCCCGCCTACTTTCACGTAACTTCTACCACCCAGATAAAAACCACGCCCCTCCTTACATATGTCCCTAAATGCGATTTACAAGTCCGTGCCGAAAGTACTTACGTGCGTAAATACTAGGTTATGTGCGTGGAAAAAGTTACTACGCATGCGCAGTTAATCCGATCCTAAAAATACGCACGAAACCCCACGGCAAAACGGATCTGTGAATACGATCCCCAAACTTTTTGTCTTTCACCATCTTTTATCTTGGTATATAGCTACACCACCTTTGTTATAGGAGACCTTTAAAATCGGAAAGAAGTCTTTTACAGAACATTCTGCCTTTCCTTAAAGATGAAAATGTTTGACTTTACATCACTGAACACGTGTGTTATTTACTAGGTTTAGAATTTTTGTAAATTAGCGCTTAAACCCTTTTGGTTGGACAAGTTGAAAGTATAGTGCGTAGTAACATTTTTCTGGAAACTTGCTTATAATGGAGGTATTGCGTGTTATAGCTGTCATATTCTTGATCACTTCAGTTGAGGGGTTTTTACAGTATATGTTTGAAAATTATTATTTAATTTGCAATGCAAGATTTGGTATGTGTCCAGCCCATGTTCACTTGATTAAATTTGTACTAATCACTGGGCGTTAATAGTAATTATCCTTAATGCAGTGACAGCAATACTCTACAGAGAATGTTTAATCGTTCACATTATCCAACACCCACTAATGTTAACCAACCAGATAGAAGCTTTAGTGCCCAGCCGTCAATTATTCTTTAAAAGTTGATTATCTCTTATTTCATATTTCATTGTATGTGGAAGCGGTTACAGCCCTTTTCCGACAATGATGCCAACTGAATGACGGCTGTATCATTGACAACCTTTACAAATAGAAAATGGCCACTGGGAACAGGGACCTATTTGGACCCGTTCCCACTAGTGACAGGCTGCGGTGGGTTGAGATTAGGCCTTAAGGGGAAGGTTCGGTTTAAGCTGTGGGACATGGAAGGTTAGGCTGCCGGAGTAAGGGTTAGGTGCAAACACTTACCTGTCAGTGCAAAACTCTTCAACTCCGGTAGTTGCACCACTGCCGCTATCTAAAATGGAGACTGCCGGCAGTCGCCCGCCATTCAGCTGCCCCATGATGGTCTGTTGCAAAGCAGACTTGTTCCGGTAGACTACACCCATGTATGGAATGGAAAAACCTCATTGTTATATAATGTAGAAATAATGCAGTCTTTGTAATATACATCAGCGCGCTTGCTAGTTATACACAGAGCCATGTGTAGAATTCCTAATCCAGTTACAGAATCCATTAATGACATAGTGAGGGACAGTTGTACATAACCTTTTGTTTTTTTTCTTCTTGCATTTTCCAGGTTTTGTGTATAATTAAGTAAATAATTAAATCCCTAAAAAAGCCCCTTTATAGTTGAGCAATAAAGAATTGCCAAGCAACTGATTTAAATTAGAGAATATTTAGTGTAATGGCTTAGTTTCCTAGTGAATTAATGGACATTCTATACATGCACTGTAATGTCTCTGTACAGTTTATGGGTTCACTTAAGATTTGTTTCTCCAAATGACAATACATTTAGCATGGAGAGTACTCTGCTACAGAGGAGATTGCGATCTATAAAACATCAGATGCTGTCATTATTTATTTTTATCTTAATGAGTGTGCCAGCTGTAGGTCACATAGATCAATACCATTTAACTTGTGTATCTTCTCCTTATTTTTGAGATGACCAGTTTAGCTTCTAGCTGTAATGAATAAACATGATTGTTCAGGGTTACATATATAAAAAAAAAAGTAGGGTTTATCATTTGCACATTGCAGAGGCAGCTATTTTCAACCTTAAAAAAAAAAAAAAAGGGGAAAAAAACCTGCTAGAGCATAGTGATCTATGTGAAGATATTGAAGATGACAGGTAATGACTTCATATCACGAATGTACTGTGTGAGGGCATAAAGACTAATAAAATGGTGATATGCAATCACAAGTATGTCAAAGTACAGAACTGACAGAAATGGAACAGTGTGTTGGAATACACAGATCCTATACCTAACTTTCCATCTATGCATCATGAACATTAAAAGGGGCAAGAGTGGAGGAGAGGCAGATTGTTTTAGTAATTAAAGCAATGAAAGTGGGAAGGAGGGGGTGATAAATGGATGGGGAATCTCAGATCTTTTGTCTATTGAGGGTGAAGATGCAAGTGATTGGGTTGAGCGGTATGCTGTGATCCTCTGGCTCTTATTGTTAGAGTGCTGTGCAGTTGCGGAGTTGGTCTCTGACTTAGAGTTGTACAGATATTGATTTGCTTTCCATATGGAAGGGGTGCCACTGAATTTGTGCATATGAACATTGGATGCAGTAAAAGTAGGCCAAGGACCTAAGTTGGGTACTCACTTATGCAATTTTACTTGTGATGGATCTTACAATGTCATTGGCGTTCAGATGAGAATGCTGATTTACACTCAGTCATCTGCTGAAAAACAGACTCCGTACACACTGTACAGATATTTGCCTATGAGCAGACCTAATACCCACATTTGTCCAATATTGTATAGTGATTTTTACGATGTACGCAAGTTATTTTTTATTTTATTTTTTATATCCCCAAAATCAAGATTGTGGAAGTATACACACAAGATATCATTCCAAATGGTCTAGAATTATGTGATCGCCCAATAATTGCATAGGTTTGTACCCAGCATTAGTCCTTCATTTTCATACGTCGGTCCTTACAGTTTAGTTGAAGGTGTGGACCAGGAATTGTAGAAGGCATGTAATGCCATTGAGTGCTGAACAAAAATCCTCCCCCCTCCCCCTATTCTCTCCTCTGCTTTGCCTGTGAATCCCTTGGTTGATAAGTGAATGTGTCAGTGCATTATTTAGCACCACGATGAGCGTTCCCAGCAGTGCAGTATAATTTTGACAGACTTCTCCACTTCTTATGGAAGAGAGACAGCAAAACCTAACAACCTGGACTGACTGTGCAGCCAGATAAAGACAGAAATGTTCCACCCATCAGTGGGGGGCACCTGCTATGTATACATACATCTGGTGTCAAACATGCTGCCTGTGCTCCAATGCTGCACATGATGACCACAAACTAGACTCTCAGAGAAACTCTGATAATGCTTCTGTTAATACACTGAGCCTGGTGTTTGTTTATAGCCTGTAGTCCTTCTGCCTTATCTACAGAGGAATGCATGATTAATATGAGATCTGCATGAACCTGCTATTGGCTCCCCCACCTCCTTCCATTCTGATAGTGCAACATTCCTGGCTTGTGTGTAATGTAGTGGATGGGGGAGGGGGGCTTGTAGGAAGATGTCCACAGCCCCCACCACACACATAGTGGACTGCTGTGCTGGGAGTGCTAGTTTCTGTCTGTGGGTATTTTGCTCGTTTCTTCTTAAGTCATTGTTTTGGGAAGATCTTTAGAAGAACCTATGTAGCAATAGCATTTTAAGGCATTATGTTGGAACAAACCTTCTTTGGACTTTTTGTAGTTTAAATTAAATCATTTTGGAGATCATTGGTTTTCTTTATATCAAGGTTTTCCTACTTGTTCTATGGAATAAGGGAAAATTTATTTTGCCATGTTCCGCTATTAAAACAACCATTCATAAGAAATAAACTTGTATAGAGGAGTAAAGATGTACAGCCGATGGCTCACAAGCCACCAAAATGTCCCTGGATAACACTGAAGCTGAAAAAGACAAATCTATCTGCTGTCAACATACATAAGTGCAACTGTGCAGAAAGCCGCATGCGATGTCTGTGTCTCCTGCATTCTGGTCTAGCACTTGCTGAACTTTTTTTTAGTTTATATAATGAGTTTTTTCCCCAAAACAAAAACCTATAAGCCACCTTTTACTGGAAATAACATTTTAGTTTACAAAGATGTCTCACTGTGTGACAGATCAGGCACAAAAGACAAGGCCCTGTCCAGAGAAGCATGCAAGCCGTATAATCCTCCTCCATCCTGTGCTTTTCCGGTTTCTCCTTTACTAGGTAAACCAGCTCTGCAGCTTGTGTAGAACTCCAGAGGAAGCTGTGACTGTGACAAGCTGACATTCCTGGTCAGGGTGTGTCTGACCTATGAGGAGCAGCTGCCTTTGTCTCTGCTTGTTTATTGTTGTGTAGGGTTTTTCCTCCTCCTTCTCCCACCCTTGATTTGTTTTGCACACTATTCTCCAACATGATATTTTCTTCCTTTTGCTGTTGTGCTTTTTCTTTGTGTTTTTCCTTTATGGCTATTATTTATTGCAGTGTAGTTTGTCAACAGTGATTTACATTCTCCATTGAGATTCCTGTACAGTTCAGACACTGGGCTCTCCTCCCACCAGTTCACAAAGACCCAGCTGAGGCAGTTAGTTGCAGGACACATTGACCATAACTCGTGATATTACAATTTCTAGTGCAATTATTTTTATGAAAAGAATCTCATAGATTTCTATTTGTTTTTCATTAGTACAAAATTAAAATCTTGCTTCCATTGTCATTGCATTTTTGTTTTTTGTGTGCAATAAATCTTATTTCTTTGACCTATATTAGAGCGCCCGATCTATTGCCTTCTACATTTTTAGTTTTTTAAATTTTCTATTTAATGCTTACCAACTTTTTGATGTCGTTATCATTTATCCCATAAAGAACTTGCCTCCAAAGAAAAACAGATGGAGTTCTACCTTGTGCAGCAGATCTGGCCAATGGTCTCTCCAGGCATATACTGTCAGGCACTATGTCTATGCAGTTAAATCATACTGGGACTCGTAGTTTAACTACACCTGGAGAGCCACAGGTAGCCAGGCCTGGTCAGGAATTCCTCAGTGCTACTTGTTACTTGCTTAATTTCACCCATGCCAGCTGTGTGCTGTGTAAAGCCTCTTGCCTGTGCAGCAGCTGCAAATATTATGAGGGTTATGTTGCTCTATCTTCCTCTGAATGCCTCACAAGTGTCTCATACAGAACTGTTTTTCTTGTCACAAAGTTCCCAGAAATGGAGAAGGGCACCTCTGCCGAAAGTGGCGTTATTTAACCAAACCTACATCAAATGGGAATATAAATGTTTCAGGAGTGGAATAGCAAAAGGGTTACTGAATAGGTGGCAAAACACGTCTAAAGTGTTACATTTCTGGCAAGAAAAAAGTTCTCTATGAATGATAAAGTTAATAGGGGAAAACAAAAAGCGGGTATGAAGGGCTTTACTTGGACTATAACTTATTGGAAGTTGAGGATTGTTCTTTACTTATCTTTCAGATTGTTAGATCTATCTCTAGTCCACTAAATCCTAAAATTCATGCTGCATCCAACACATTTTGTGCCTCTGACTAAACCATTACACAGCTGAATAGATTGTGGTGTAAATGAGAGAAAATAACCACATTTGTGTGTGCATTATAGGTCTATTTAACCTCCGCTGCTGCTTGTCCTAATTCATCTGTCTGCCTCTAATGAAACTGTAGTTATTTTAGCAGACGATAGGTTTTTCTTTGTGTGGACTCCTGTAATGTGGTGGTGTAGGAGGATTTATTGTGCAGTCTTTCTGATACGAATTTTCTGTTTCTCTCCAGAAGAAGAATGGAGTTGATTGATGTAGTGGATCGGCCTATTAAGGTCACAGAATGGCAGAAAACATATACCTACGACTCTGGCATAAACTCTGGCATTAACACCTCTGCCCCGTCTCTTAATGGAAAGACTCTACTGTTGGAAGACGATGATTCGGGCTATTCCAAGCAGTACACAACGGTGAAAACCACTACTTACACACAGCAGCAAGCAGCCCCGGGTCCAGGTATGTGTGTGCATAAACGTAGCTTATTGGTATGAGGCTCTATTGGAATACAGAAAATACATTGAAAATCACATGAGGAAAAAAATTAAAATGCTAACTGGCATATTGGGGGTCGCTGACACAGGCTGAAATACTTGGGTCCGGATTCACAGTTGCGTAGTTTCGTCTTGCGTACATTGTTTTAAGAATTGAGCTACTACGCATGTGTAGTAGCTTATTTACACTATCTACGTACCATTCCTGTACGTATATTGTCTAGACCGCGCTTACGCAATCTATGTACAGAAATGGTACTTAGATAGCGTAAATAAGCTACTATGCATGCGTAATAGCTCAATTCTTAAAACAACGTACATAAGACTAAAGCTACGTAACTGTGAATCCGGACCAGTGTCTGGAGATCACCATTGACTGACGGGATCTAAAAGTAACAGATTGGAGGGCAACAGACTGCTGGATACTGGTCAGCGCTGGGGGGGCACTTTCCTCCAATCCAGACAGAGCTTCTGGAAACATCCTGTGTTTAGAGGAAGGTGTTAGATCTTTAAGTGATAATAATAATAATCATTTTATGCGTAAAGAAATGGTGAAAATTAGTTTACAAGACATTGCTTTTCTTGGTAAATTATTTTTGTATTCTTATCTCTGTATTGTATTGCAGTCCACTTGTGTGCAATCAGTATACAGGTCACCGGTTTACTCTGTATTGTGGTTTTTTGTTTTTTTTTGATTTTTTTTTAACTACCACAGCAAAATAGTTTGACAATTACTGCTTCACATTATACATCAGTGGTTGCTCTCTAGTGGTGCCAATCCTCTTCCTCCTTGACGGAGAGAGGAATAAAGAGGCGAAGCACATACCATACAAGGCCATTGTTTGCTTATTGTACACACAGTATGTTTCAACCGTGTGAATATACAGGAGGAACTGTAATGTTTCCTTTTGCTGCAGCTGGCACCAGCAGCTTCAATGTGGCAGCAGTTTTGACCTTGGGCAGCTGAATAAAGGCTGTATTGTTGCTCTGCTCTTGTCTTCAGCATATTTAAGCAAGAGCTTTTGAAACGGTTTGTGTCTTCATGGCAAATTTCCATGATACTGGCATTGACTGTAGTGCTGAACCAGATTGTAACCTGATCGCATCGATCATGTTTCCCCTAATTGTTTATTGCCTTTGCGGCTTAGATACAGAATTGTAGGAATTTATTTCTTATGAATGTTACGTTAATGCAAAGTTTTCCCTGTGGCTACATTAGCCTCACAATGTTTGCAGCAAGGTCAGTTATAAAACCCATAGTTTCATGCTTTACAGCCATAGTATTGCATGGGGAATGTTAATAGACTCGCTTCTGTAACACTCTTGTTTGCCAAGTATCTTTTTCACTATTTTCTTTGTTCTCCCTGTTAATTAACAGCCATTTCCTCCAACATCTAACAGTCTAGGATAATTAGGCAGCTTCGCTGTAATGGGGTTGCTTGGATGTGGTTAGGCCTTCCTACTTTATAAAGGGCAAGGCAAAATGTGTTATGGATAATGGAAGAAACTTACTATGTAAGGATTATTTTGCTAATAAATTGACTTTGCACCTCATCAGCTCTTTCATATCCAGCATAAATGGCATTTATAGCTTGTAGTTTAACCATACACTGTAATATGACAATGCAATGATCACTTTGGAGAGCTGGCCTATGGTATTACAATATGTTAATATACACTTCTTACAAGCATATTAAGTATATGAAGAAATGGTGACAGGTTTGTCTAGACTTGGCATAACTTTATTATTCTATTCTAGAGGTGGAGTCTCAGCTTGCCATGACACGAGCCCAGCGAGTCCGTGCAGCTATGTATCCTGAGACTGTGGAGGACCACTCCTCCTACCTGATGGCTACACAGATTGATGGACAACAGACCAATGTGCAGAAACTCGCAGAGCCCTCACAGATGCTGAAATCCGCCATTGTCCATCTTATCAACTACCAGGATGATGCGGAACTGGCCACCCGTGCCATACCTGAGCTAACCAAGCTCCTTAATGATGAGGATCCGGTATGGAAACATTTTAACGTCATTCTTTTCATTAGATTGTCGACTAATTTTAAAAAACAAAAATGAATTGGGCAATGCGGCTAGGGATACAATAGCCAACACTGGTGCCAAGCACCCCGAGGCCTATTGATGGGTCATGGTGTTCTACTGTACACCTGCTGTGTGGGTAGAAATACATTGTTAGTGTGACAGCCGTAGTAAATCTACCCCCTTAATGACATGAGTAGGAAGGTGCTGGTGGGAATGCTTTTAGAGAAGCTGGTGAAGATGAGTGACTTAACCAATAAGATTTTGTTTTATCAGGTGGTGGTGAACAAGGCATCTATGATTGTAAATCAGCTCTCCAAAAAGGAAGCATCCCGCAGAGCGCTGATGCAGTCCCCACAGATTGTGGCAGCTGTGGTGCGAACCATGCAGAACACAAGTGACATGGAGACTGCCCGCTGTACCACTAGCATCTTGCACAATCTCTCTCACCATCGTGAGGGTCTTCTGTCCATCTTCAAGTCTGGTGGAATTCCTGCTCTTGTTCGCATGCTTAGGTACTCTCCTGTCCCATGTTTACCTTTAAACCAGCTTAGGTCCCTCTACTTATGGACTATTCTCTCAACAAAGTGGCTATCTGTTTCTGTTTTGTGTATCTAAATTAGTAAATGTTTTTTGCTTTTAAAATGAAGGTTTTCTATTTCAAGCTGACTGTTTATTTGTCATCTTTATACAGCTGAACATGTCTTGATCCTCAATTCTCTGCAGTTCATGGGTAATCTAGGGACCACATTTTAGATAATAGTGATTTAAAGTTTGCTGTATAGAGGTGATGGCTAAACATGTATTAATTGTTCATGCAGAGCAACAACATGAATTGAGTTGTGTTAAAAAATAATATACACATTATGGGCCAGATTCGAAACACTGTAATTTTTTACATACGTCCCTAATTTTGCGATTCTAGCTACTACACATGCGTAGTAACTATTTTATCTTAGTAACTACTTTATTTAGCGTTTCGTTACGTAGATAGCGTAAAATGGTTACTACACATGCGTAGTAGCTAGAATCGCTAAAATTAGGCGTAAAAAATTCCGGTGTTGTGAATCCGGCCCTAGTCTCTTCTGGAATACGGACCCGTTGAATATTGTTTTAGGGACTTCCATGTCTCTTAATTCCTCTTTGTTTTCCATCCTGTACAGTTCTCCAGTTGAGTCTGTGCTATTTTATGCCATCACCACTTTGCACAATCTCCTACTTTACCAAGAAGGTGCCAAGATGGCAGTGCGCTTAGCTGATGGCCTGCAGAGAATGGTTCCCCTGCTCAATAAAAATAATCCCAAATTCTTGGCCATCACAACAGATTGCCTGCAACTTTTGGCATATGGAAATCAGGAGAGCAAGGTGAGTTGTGAAATAATCATTTTTAAAAATCCAAATGTGTTTAATCTCAACTGGTGGATGTGGTAAACAGTTGCAGAATTCATGAATGGATTCTGTTTATATGCGTATTAAATAGACTTATTCATTTCTTGATCTGTGACTCCACTATTAATGTGTGTAACTGAGACATGGAAACTTGCTGTGAGTGAGGACCGGCATAACCATGCTTTATTATTTGTCTGTATTTGTCCTTAATAAGCATAAGGGGCAGGGCCGGCATGATCCACTCCGTGGGGGGGGGGGGGGACCCCCTCCGGGGGGGGGGGGGGGAGATACGGCGCAACCAGGCGCCGCTGCTCATCCTCCTGCTTCTCAGCGCTGACACTTATCTAGATCTGTGTGAGCCAGCGCCAGTCCTCAATGCAGCAATGCCAGCCTGTGCTGTAGGTAGATGCTAGCTACAAGAGGGTTATATATGACTTCTGCTGTCTAGCCCATGTGACCAGTCACCTGATCAGAGGGAGGAGTCAGTGTTTGCTCCATTTTCCTGTCCCGGGCACAGCAGCATGATTATAATGTTTAGAAAAGAGGGGGACGCCAGACATGCTAGCACTGGCCCTGATAAGGGCTATCAGGATTATTCTACAAAAAGCTGCCATCTAAGCAATGTATGGGCTGCCTAGGAAACCTGCATTTGAAGTCTGCTTTCTAGGAATATCTAGGTTGCTGCGATGTCGGTTAAGTAACTTTGTGAGGGGAAGGTGCCCACAAAAAAAAGCTTTACGTTTCCACAACACTGACAGGTGGAAAGTTCCTGATAGGGAAAACCTTGTATTCCCCTTAGCTTTATGTAGGAGTGTAATAATGGATTATTTGCATTGAGTGTTATATGGAATAGACAACTTATTGTGAAACTTAAATATAATACTGTGTATTAATAATAATTCTGAGAAGGGAATAGGTAAAGTTTTGGTGGGGAGCAATAGAATAAGACCAAAATGTTCTGTTCACAGCTCATTATCTTGGCCAATGGAGGACCACAGGGCCTTGTGCAAATAATGAGGACCTACAACTATGAGAAACTCTTGTGGACCACAAGCAGAGTGCTGAAAGTACTGTCTGTATGTCCCAGCAACAAGCCGGCCATTGTTGAAGCCGGTAAGTAAGGTTTGAACAGCTTTAAGCCTCCTCATCCACTGAGATTAAACAAAATGGTAGTTTCTATAGTATGTAATATAGTAATTAGGCTGATTATATTGACTCTGGTTTTTAACATTAACAAATCTAAAGCAGCACATTCTATGGTGTGAGATGGAGTATGTAGTCTTGTGTGAAAGATGCCTGAAGAAAATATTAGTTTCCCATTTTAATCCTACAGATTCTGTTTATTTCACCCTTCCCATGAGTCATCTGTTAGTCTGTCTGTTTGGAGCTGTCAGACCGCTCTTTGTGGTGATCTTTGGCTAGGTTTAAAGGCTAGAAAGCTGCTTTGTGACCTGTCACATGTCTGCGTGCAGCTCAGACACACAGGGGAATCTTAGCCTTGTACTCCTGTCCTCAAGGCAGTGCTGTGTTCTGGTGTGGAAGTAATTACCCACATTACCCCTTCTGGCCTTGTCTGCAAACTGTTCAAAGTTCAGCTTTTCATACTGAATATAATCCACCAAGTAGTACATCTATCTAACTGATTTATTCAAATAAAGAGACTTTAAAAGGGAAAAAGAGCACCCTAAAGGCACCCATGTAGTTACAACCCTGGATCCACATTAAAAGCTTAAGTGAAAATAGTTTGGAATGTTAATGGCAACATCATACTATCCACATGTAAGTCATTGATCTTGTAACCACACTATTGCATGTGATTTATTATTACCTCAGGTAGTGTCTCTTTTTCAGTCATCCTGCTCACGAATACTACTTAAACTCTTGTTTCAGGAGGAATGCAGGCTCTAGGAAAACACCTCTCCAGCAACAGCCCCAGACTTGTACAGAACTGTCTGTGGACGCTCCGGAATCTGTCTGATGTGGCCACTAAACAGGTGAGACAGGACAGATGTCCTTATCTCTTCTATGGATGAGAATGACCTACATAGGTGGATGAATACAGGCAATGTACATAAAGCCCTCAACTTTAGAAAGTGGAAATAAACATTCTTGCCAAATGCATAGGTTATGTACACACCAAGATCTTGCTTAATATTGAGAAAATTATCTTTTTTTAAGGTGGTGACCGATCATAATTATTTATTCAGTATTCACAGAAGTGAGGGTAGGGGCCACACTGAAATTGCAAAAATATCAATACAAAGGAAGTAATAAACAATTTCACTGAGGAGCAGGTCTTCATAGAACTTTCGACGCAAAAGTTGTAAAATTAGTGGGGCCAGATTGGATACATCCTAGAATACTGAAAGAGCTTTTGGTAATACCAGAAACCAAAATATCAACCAGTCTTTAGTAATCGGAGTAATTCCATAAGTCTGGAAAGTAGCAAACATAGTACCTTTACATAATAGTGGAAGTAGGAAAAAAAAGCTGGGAAGTACTGAATAGTGAGCTCAGTAGTAGGGAAACTGTTGATAGGATAGATAACTAAGGTTTTTAGTAAATGGAATCTCTTCTGGGGGTGGAAAGGTTAGTATTGGAGTTCCCTAGGTATTTGCACTTAGACCAGTGCTATTTAATGGGATGTAGTTGCTGTTGCGATGGCCTGTTTTCAACAGTGGTACAGACAAAAGCTTAATTTCTTCTGTACAGTTGTCGAAACATTTTTAATAGTGAAAATTAATTCCAGAATGGGGTACCATGTCATATGGTTTTATTTCGACACGGTATCCATTGTGGTTAGGGTCAGACTGCAGGAAAGGAAGGGTTAAGGTAAGGCTAAGAGACTGAGAAGGTTAGGCTGTGGAGAGGACAGTGTTAGAGAGAGACTGTGGCATTAGGATGGTTAAGGGAGCAGGTCTTCAGAGAGCTGCTGTAGCAGGAGCAGTTTTCTTGGGGTAGACTAATGAAAACTGACAGCAGGTGGTGCCTCATTCTAAAGACAGATCATCAAAGTGGCAAACTACACCCTATTTAATATCGTTATTGGTGATGTTACATGTTGACGGGAAAGTATGTCTCTTGAAAATTGCACTAATAGTAAGGATGGCTGAACAAAATGATTGGTCTAGATGGGAAGAATGGTCAAGTGTGTGACAACTACAGATAAACTGCAAAAAAAGTAAAAACATTTCACTTGGAAGTTAAAACCCAATAGCTCAATATAGCATTAACTGAACTACATTAGTTGCTTCAGAGACTGAAAGGGATCTAGGACTCCATTTCATGTGACCTAAAGGTAGCCACATTATGTAACACAGCCGTAACAAAGGCAAGCCAGATTCTTGGTTAAGTATGGAGAGGAAGAAGTAGCAGAAAGTGAGATATAGTGATGCCATTTCACTGGTAATTGGTACAGCCTCACCTAGAATACTGTTCAGCTCTGGAGGTTATATCTTCTGAAGAATACAAATACATTAGAGTCTGTGCAAAGAAGGGCAACTAAACTGGTAAGTGGCCTGTGTCATAAAACATACCATGAAGGACTGGAGGAACTAAACATGTATAGCTTGGAGCAGAGAAGGGACAGGATGGATATGATGGCTGCTTTTACACATATTTACCAGGTAAAAGAAGGGTGACCTTTTTCAGAGGAAGTTATATTAGAACACAGGGACGTGCGCGTAAGCTGGGGGTAGCTTTAAAGAATTGTGTGAGAAACCTAAGTAAAAGGGTAGATATATGTAATAGCCTTATGTTTATTTCCCGCATGTTTATAGTAAATGGAGGGTCAAATAGGGTAGAAAGACAGTATGGCTAAAAACCAAAAAAACGCAGACTGGGTGGATCAAGTGACTAATCTGTCATCGGTTATGTGATGAACTTTCACTTTTACAAAACTCTGTCTGGCCATCCAGTCCTGTGTATTGCTAGTGTGGACTTCACTCCTCTGACAGCTTTTACAACATTGTAGGCAGCAATTAAGCCAAACATGGGTGTGTACACTTCTGAGATACTGAACACACCTTATGTGTCATGTTCAGTGAGACTGCAGAGGTTTGTGGTTTGTGAAGGTGCCACACCTCACTGTGTGAGTAGGGATGCTTGGCCAAGGTGTCCTCCCATTTGTTACTGCTTGTCCCCAATTGTCTTTAAAACCAGGTATTCAGAATATGCCAGAGATCATCAATGATAAGTAGAAAGTTTCCATTATTTGCGGATGCAGCGTCTTACCATTAATCCTCTTGTGGCAAAAGCCTCAGCAGGTTCCAGTATTACAATATGTTTTTGTTCATGGTAATGAGAACTTGAAATATACGTTTACCGCTGATGCAAATAACTTTTCTTGTTTGCATACCTGCTATAGAAGCAGTTTGGTGAGTTGTCTCCTTCCTGGGCAACTCCCAGCAGGGAACCATATCACATGAACTGCAGGAAACGCCATTGTATATACAAGCATAGTCTTTAGTGTGCTGCTAATGCATCTTCATACCTGTCCAGGCTGTAAAATGTTACAAGCAAATGTGTATTGTTTTGTTTAGTGTCAGGGTCACTTACAGATATCCCCATTATCTGTCCCTTTCTTTTTAAAGATATCTATATTGCGTTAATGTAAAATGACATAAGGTGTCGTCTTATTGATTATTTTGTAAGCAAATAATACCAAGGTCTTGTGTTATCCAAAATCTCATCCATTCTCACCAATTCAGAAACAGAAATGTAATACTGTATCTTAATTCCATTCACAAATGTGGTCAAAGTTTTAACAAGGACATTTTATAAGACTTCTTCCACATGACCATATCTTTACTGTGTTAATGATGGTCTCTCGCAGTGGTTCTCTGCCTTTTCTTGGAGAGTACCAGTTTCCCACTATGGAATCATGTAAAGTACCACCTGGTTGAGGACCAATGGTCTATTGGATAAGTAACCTGAAGGCAGGGTTAAATTTGTAAAGGGATGATCTATATATTCAGTTTATTTTCTATATTGGCATGTACTTTGCAGCTGAGTGCGGTGTGACCAGATTATCTCCATTTGAATTGCAGGAGGGTCTGGATAATGTGCTGAAGATCCTGGTGAACCAGCTGAGCTCAGATGATGTTAATGTTCTTACTTGTGCCACTGGCACTCT
>WWET01001182.1:287204-297225 GCA_011038615.1 Limnodynastes dumerilii
ATAGAACTAATTTATTGAATGTCTCTACATCTGTAGTGTAGAGTTGTGCAAGGAAACGTCACCTCTAAACTCTAATTCTGTTTTCATAGTTTAAATTTGCCTCTCCTGCAGTACGATATGGTCTTGTTAAGATCTACATTTTCATCTGTTGTGTATTTTGATCGCTCAATCAACCCAACGAAGATTAAAAGATGCTTCCCTCCATCTAAAACAACTACTTTTCTAAGCAACCCATCAGGATCGCCTTACCTGTATTATGCAATATGCAACCCACCCTCTTGCTGTTTCTATTGACTATATTGAACTTCTAATAACCTTGCAATACATACGTTCAACTACTACCCCCCTACCCACTCCCACTCCTCCATCAATCTCCACCTCATTTCCCATCCCTATCATCACACCAAGATCCCCGTCCCACCCCCCTCCTTCATGATTTACCTCACAACTGCAGCCTTTCCAGCCTCTTCTTTTCCCACACCCCTTGATCTGGCGAATACCCTGACAGTGGTGTGGGTATATCATCTCCACTTCCTGCACCTTCAGCATCATACCCCTAAGCCTTCTCTCTCCTCCTTCTCCTTTGAGGTCCACTGCATCCGCCTCTACCACCCCATCCATCTCCGCATTGCTGTTGTTTACCGCCCCCATGGCCCCACCTCTAAGTTCATTGATAACTTTGCAGCCTGGCTCCCCCAGATAATAACCCTACCAAACTTCTCTCACTCTCCTCCTCTCTTGGCCTATCACAGTGGATTTCCGCACCCACTTACAACTTTGGCCACTCCCTTGACTTTGTTTTCTCCCACTTTTGCTCCCTCTCCGACTTCTCCATCTCTTCTTTTTCCCTCTCTCTGATCACCTTATCTTCTCCCTCTCTTCCTCCTCTTTTTCCCTCCCCATCACTTAAACATATTCTCTCCTGACAACTTCAACTCCCTTGACGTTGTGGCTTACACCTCTTCCCTTGACCCCCTCCTTGCACCCACTTCCACCATGTCCTGCCCTATCCTAGCCACCTCTCTCTACTACAACACTGTCTCCTATGCCCTTGATGCTGCCTGCCCTCCCTCTGTCTTCCTTTTTTGCACCAACCCCTGGCACTCCCCACTCACATGGTTCCTAAAAAAAATGCTCCCGTGCTGTGGAGCGCCTCTGGAGGAAGACTCGTTCCCTCGCAGTCTTTTTCCACTTCAAGTTCATTCTCTCCTGTTATAGCTCCGCCCTAACCCTCACCAAGCAATCCCTCTTCAAGTCCTTCATCCTCTCCCAATCATCTAACCTCCACTGCCTCTTCAACTCTCTTCTCTCCCCCCTCCTCCCCTCCCTCTCACCATTTCTACCTCTCACTCATCTCCTTCATAGCTACCCACCTTTGTCTACCTTCATCCCCACCTCAGCTGAAGAAGTCTACTCCCTTCTTTTGTCGTCCCCTCTGTCAACGTGCCTACTTTATCCTATCCCCTCTAATCTTCTCCGGTCTTTCCCTCTCTCCACTTGCTCTCATCTTGCCCGCCTCTTCAACTTATCCCTCTCTCTGACTTCTTTCCCCTTTAAACACACTGTTGTGTCACCATCCTCAAAAAACCCAACCTTGACCGCACACCGTCCTCCAACTACCGACCTAACGGTCGGAACTTGGAGAACAACTTCATTCTGGACCCTCTTCAATCTGGGCTCCACCCCCTCCACTCTACGGTCACAAACAATCTGTTCTCTGCCAAATGTAAGGGCCACTTCTTCCTTATCCTGCTGCTCCACACCCCTAACGCTTTTGACCTCTCTGGCACTGTACATACCAAGTTCTCCTCCTATCTGTTGTACCACTCCTTCTCTGTCTCTACCCCCAACTCCTCCTCCCCTACCACTCCTCTTCCTGTTGGTGTTCTCCAGGGCTCAGTTCTTGGTTCCCTTCTAGTCTCGCTCTACACCTCCTCTCTGGGTGACCTCATTAGCTCCTTTGGCTTTTACTACAACTGCTATGCTGACGACACTCAAATCTCTCTCTCCTCCCCCAATCTCTCTCCCTCTCTCCTGTCCAAAGTATCCAATTTCCTCTCAACCATCGTGGATACCCCAGCGCTTTCTCAACCCTAACATGGACAAAACAATCGTAGTTGTAGTCTTCCCTCTTTCACGTATGCCCTCCACCCCTACTGTCTCCATTAATATCGGCGAATCCACCATCTCCTCCTCCCCCAAGCCTGCTGCCCGAGCGTCATCCTTGACTCCTCACTTCACTTCAACTTTGTGACTCACTGCGCTCTGTGCCAGTCCAGAAATGGACCACGCCGGACCAGAGGCGTGGAGTCTAACCCCAAGCCAGGTATTCACCAGAGCCCCGATGATGGGGATGGACTTGGCTGCAGGAAAGGGGCAGGTCGCAGCCCTCTGGACAAGTGCACAGACATAGAGACAGTGAGGCAAGATCCAAAAAGAACAGCAATAGTAGTTAAAGCTAATGGAGACTACTACTGAGGCTAGATATGATGACAGGACTAGAGTTGTGCTGGAACCAGAGACACAGGAAGACTGGAGTACAACTCTGAGAACCAGAAACTGAACGGTGTAACACAACTGGGAACCAAAGCACAAGGGTGAACTCATGGACACAAATCAGCAGACTAAGATTAGCTGTTGCTCTGACAGGGCTGTGGAGTTAGTGAAGGATTTAAATAGAGCAGATGATGAGGCAGTCCAGCAAGGTAATGAGTACACCTGAGAGATAATGCCTGCAGCAGGGAGTGAACCAGGAATTGCAAAAGGAATCATGTGATTCAGGTTGAAGGTAAACAAAACATAAAGTGCAGAAATCAAGGAACTGAACGAATTGTGACAAACCCCCACATCTGTGCCCTCTCACTATCTTGCCTCTTTCACCTCTTCAACATAGCTTACATCAGACCCTTCTTAATTACAGATGCCACTCAAACATTTGTTCATTCTCGTTATCTCCTGTCTTGACTACTGCAACATTCTCCTCTCTGACCTACCTCTGGTCCATCTTGATCCCCTACAATCTATACCAAATGCCAGAGTCCGACTCAACTTCCTCTCCAAACGCACTCCCTTCACCTCTCCTCTCTGTTTATCTCTACACTGGCTTCCTGTCTCTTTCAGAATTCTCTTCAAGCTACTAACCACAACTTACAAAGTTCTCTCCTCCATTATCTCCATCCACATTCCCGACCGACCCAACTGCTGGTGACCGACACCTCAACTCCAACCTGATAACTTCCTCTCACTCCTGCATTCAAGACTTCTCCCGGGCCACACCTCTGTACTGGAACAATTTACCACATCCTATCAGGCAATCCAACACCCTCCAATCCTTTAAACACTCCCTCAAAACCCACTTTTAGTTCTAGTTTACTTTTCCTCCACCTAAAGTTTGCCCTCCATCTTAATCCTTGTGTCTCAAGTTTGTTCAACCTTTCCCACTTAGCATGTTAGCTCTTATGAGCAGGGCCCTCCTCCCTCTTATCATCACCCCTCTACCTTGTCCTCATTAATTTCCACCTTTTTCTCTCTACTGTCTATCTCTCTCCTTATTCATCTGCTCCTACTCACATACCTGCATCTTTATTTTCCTTACATATTGTTCTGCTATTTTTGTACTGTATTTTATTTTTGCATTGTACTTGTATTGTATTCCTTATTTACATGGATTTGTACCTTGTCCTCTAAATGTGTTGTTTATGTAACTATTGCCTTTGTACAGCACTGCAGATACCATGTGGCGCGTTATAAATAAATGATAATAATGATAATATTAAAATTACATTGTGATCTTAAGCATTTTGAAGTAACCACATTAAATGACACAAACTCTTGTATGACCACCAATTGTAAAAGTGTGTGTGTGTGTGTGTGTGTGTGCAAGGGGTATACACCCTTTTGTAGAAGACTCATTAAAAAATTGCCTTTAATATTGCAGCAATTACATCTTTCTATTACATTGATGTAGCCAGCTAATATATTAATTTTCACTTTACATGACTACAAAAGTAGTACCAAATCATGCCACTAGGAGGCAATCTTAACAAACTTTCTGAACTGCAATTATAGATGGAGAGGAGAATCCTTAATTGTATTGAATTTTTATTTGTGGGCATGTTTTGCCAATTAACCTGCTCCACTTTCATTAAAAAAAAAAATGAAAGTTTGCATTTTTATTATAAAACAGAAAAAAGTTATGACTAAAATTGCTGTGCTGCAATAGGAAAGCAGGTGGGAATTATGAATGTGTGACAACAAATTCAATGGTGCTTATGCACTGGCAAGCTCTGGTCCATAGTGTAATGTGCTCTACTAATGCATTATATACTGCTAGTACTGCTATTAGATCTGTTCCTGCAATATAAAACTGCCATTTTAATGTGTAAAAGAAGTAAATTATAAATTATTAAAAAAATATAAAAAACAGGACTTGTTGCAGACAATAACAATGCAAGTCTTTAATGTAGATTTATTTTATTTTATTATTTTTAAATCTGCATTATAAACTTCCTGCATTCACAAAGAATGTTAATAGATGTCTTAGATATTTTGGCAGTCATTGCAGTATGACCATATTATCATTTTACATATGTTTTTTTTAACATCATCTTAATTAGTGCTTTACAATTTTAAACAGTACTTCAACCTCTGCCGCATTACAGTCTAATGCCTTAACACACGCTCACAGGCTAGGAGTCATTTTTGCACCGTGCGGCATGACAGTGGGGGCGGGGTGGATCATAGCTTGAACAGGACAGAGCTTATTTGTCCCGTTTTCTGGCTCCAAAATGTTGGGAGATATGCTAATATGCCCCACATGTATTACACATATTGGAAACCCCCCTTTCAAAATCCTGCGTTTGCCACTGATAATTTATTCAGTAAACTGTTCTAGAAGTCGTTCAGGGTACTACTTAGTACAGTTTGGGCTTGAACCAACTGTATCATCATTATTAATCCCACTGTATGCATTTTGTTCCTCCACTTTGTCATCTGCTTTTTATTGCGCTTTTTCAGGATGAAAAACTTGTAGAAGTGGATGGTCAATAGGGAGTTTGTGTGTGTGTGTGTGTGTGTGTGCGTGTATGTTGCCTTTATATTATCTATATGTGCTATATCACATGGAATAAGTCTCTTCCGTAGTCATAAACTATTCCCACTAATCCAGGGAGAATTACATAAATTACCAGTAATGGTAACAACCATTTAATTAGAATATTTACAGAATTAAGTTTTCTAAATGCAAACCATTGGTATGACTAATGATTGTAATCACTGGTATCTGCCAATATAAGCTAAGGTCTTCACTGCAGAAGAACTTCCTCTTACAGACCAGGTCATAAACACTTGGCTGAGAAGCAAAAGAATATGTTTGACTTTCTGTCAATGTATGACAACCTTTACTTGTTCTTTGATGAATGTTATTAGTAAATGTTCTATATAACTTGCATATTCGTTTTTATGCTTCCTCAACATGCCCCAACTGGTATATGCTTAAGATGAAGGTATATCATACTTTGCATAAAAATAAGCTGGGATTTGACTCACTCCTACTTTCCAGACAGTGAATCACAATAATTATGTGTGAATTAGACTCATGTAATAAATGTATAGCTGGCATGGTGTCATGGCTCTGTCAAGTACCCACATGTAAGTCTTAATGACTGTTTAAACATCCTCATTTTTTCAGGTGCTGTCAATAAGAAGAGATTGTCAAATGTTAAGGATGGACAAAAAACAAAATAAACAGCAATAAAGTTGCTTATATTAAAATGACAATTTATCTATGTCCCAGAATTTGCACCCACATTATAAACTTTATAAGTTGATATATTACATTCCTGGATACCTTGTCTTACCACTTGAAGCTCTATATTGTTGGTAAAGTTTATTTAACTGGTTTTGAATGGGCTGAGGTGCTTGATCAGCAATGAATGTCATGTACTATTTCTAATCAAGCATACCCCAGAAGTATGGCCAGGTCACGGTTTGAAATCTTTCAGCATCTGTAAAAACACATTTATGTTTTTTTTTCCCTGCTATAACATTGCTGATTTGTTATGCCCCATCTTGAATACTTATATGTGTTTTTTAGCATCACAGTTTGCCACAATCGTCTGTGCCTACTGCCATGATACATTTGCATATACAGACCATCAACATAAAGCATTAGGTACTACATTAGTATGATGACCACCTCTGATGAAGGGAAAATATTTTTCAAACATCAGTTAATTAGTTGAGTGACAGCTGGAAGTTCAGGAGCAGAGTATCTTGTACCTAATGGAAGGGGTCATGTTGGAGGGTCTGCTTAGATTTTTTACCTTTCTCTCTTAGCTTATGGGTTACACAAACTATCCATAGTAATCGCCTAGCTATTAAATGAAAATGATGGTAACTCTATGGCAAATGCAGGATTTTTAAAGGGGTGGCCAATACTTGTGATGTACTTGTTCTTGGAATAATAGGGGCCTGGCCACAACACTGTGTTTATATATTAGGGTTTGGAAATTACACATTATATTCAATATAATATTGTTTCCAACATTAAAAATTTTTTCAAAACAAACACAAAAACAGTCCCGATCTATTGCACTCGATTACAACAAGCATAAAGGCATAAAAGAAAAGTCACTTCTGCTAATTTTAAAGGAATTCGGCTTTGATTACACCAGATAAAGAAAAAAATGACTCATGTTTCTGTAAATAACACAGGACATGGATACTAATATCACATAGAGTTCTGTATTAAACTATACATTACATCACTAAGGTTTCTTTATACAGGTATGAGGAACAATAAAATGGACTGGCCTACTTTTGAAGGGCTGTCAGGTGGCATATACTTTATAAGTAAATATTACGGCCCGGATTCACACGCATGCGTAGTAACTATTTTATGTAATCTACGTATCGTTCTGTTATGTAGATTGCGTATGAGCGGTCTTTAAAGATCGCATACACGCAGTCCACGTAATGAAACGACACATAGATTACGTAAAATAGTTACTACGCATGCGTGGTAGCTACTATCGGGAAATTAAGACCGTATGTGGAACACGTATGGTGTTGTCAATCGGGGCCTACATAATTATATATTTTATATGTATGCTGATCATATACTTCCATTGATATGGTCGAGGCTTTTAGGAACAGGAACACTGGGCTCAAATCAGTACTTCTGGGGTGGATTAAAGTATTTCCCTTCATCTATTTATTCATCACAGAAACACAGCAGTGCAAAACAGGCGTTTTCGCAGGAAGAAGCGTGAGCTAATAGTAATTACATTTTATTATGTCATTTAAATCTTATAAGCTGATTCATGTAGTGGCTTTAGACTGGTTATTAGGCCTCCTTTTTATATAGCTATCTTCATAAGTCTGTGGGTGGGTAGAAAAGCCATCAGTTTTAGTAACCAAACCAGGATCAAAAACATCACCAATGTTACTCTTAATGAGGTGTGTGAAGGGGTGCTCTGCAAACCGGGGCAGAGGAAAATGCTAAGCTGTACGCAGCCTCTGCATACTGTCTAAAAAAAAAGGACCTGGAAGATGCTGACAGCATAGCGCTGTCACTCCTGGCTGGCATGTTCTCCATGGGTTCAGGGGAGATGGGGTACCCTCTCCTCTGGACCATGTAGCCTCCACACTCCTTGCGCTCACTGTACGTACAGCACTGGTGGCAGCAAGTGAGACCATTTCAATCAACATGCAGCAAAAAACAGGCCTGGAGATAACAACTTTCAGGGCTAGGTCCACCTCTGAGCTAAACTCTCTTGTAAAAGATTGGGATCAATAACTCACATGAATGGAATAATAACTTGGCTGGGGGCGAGGCATTTAAATTTTAGCGAATGGGCTGAGTCTAACACTTTTGTACTCCAAGAGATACACACAGAGAAGTTAAGGCTAGGTTATGGACATGTAAGTCATCTAAAGTCTGTCCGAGAGAGGGGAGTGTCATGGGACTGCACTAGTCTGTCATAAGCAGACTTTAGTAACTCTGCATGCAGAAAGCTCTCTTAATTCCAAATCAGGTCATTAGGCAGGGCCGGCAAAATGCAGTCCATGGGGACAAGGGGGGGGGAGATGCGGCGCAGACTGGAGCTAGGCTGGAGAGGTGTTCAACCCCCGGCTGCCAGCTGCAGAGCATGGCTGGAAGGATGTTCCTGCTATCAACCGCACCCTTTCAGCTTGCGGCTTTACTATCGGCTGTTCTGTGTTCTGCATGGCAGCTGATAGCAGGAACTTCCTGCATGCAAAGGACACTCGTTCCTTATGACGCCAGCATTACTAGGAATGAGAGAGAGCACCAGCCGCAGAGGATGGGGAAATAATAGGAGGCTGGAGAGACATCAATGGAGAGCCAAGAACTGGAAATACTGGGAGCTGCAGACACATGAATGGGGAATACTGGGGAGCTGGAGACATGAATGAGGAATACTGGGGAGCTGTAGACACATGATGGGGAATACTGGGAGCTTGAGACACATGATGGGGAATACTGGGAGCTGGAGACACATGATAGGGAATACAGGGAGCTGGAGTGACACAATGGGGAATACTTGGAGCTGAAGACACATGAATGGGAAATATAGAGAGGCAGAAGACACATTAATGTGGATATTGGGAGACTGGAGACACACAAGTTGGAAAGATTGGATGGATATATACTGTACACACACACAAACTTTATAACAGTAAAGCTGGCCATACACTAGGATGATTATCGGTACCAGCAGGGGGTGGCCCGATAAATAGGACGATTTCCCGCTAGGGAAATGTCTTGTTGTCGTCACCATACACCTCCTTTACTGGGACCGATAATCCCAGCAGAAGGGGGGAGGAGCAGGGCTCTCGGTGCTGCTGCATATCTATGTACTAAACTGGTCTGACAGCTTAGAAGTATACCTTCAAAACTGTCAGAGCAGTATAGTACATAGATTATGCAGAAGCGGCTACTGCAGGGAGTAGTACAGACAGGGTTGATCCCTGTCTGTACTACTCCCTACAATAGACGCTGCTGCATATCTATGTACTATGCTGCTCTGACAGCTCCGTAGGTATACTTCAGAGCTGTCAGAGCAGCTTTGTACATAGATCTGCAACAGCACCTTTCAAGAATAGGGAGCCATTCAGCTAGCTCCCAATATAAATCAAACATGTCAAAAGACCAAATCATCGTAGCAGAGCATTTCTGGTGCGTTTATTTGTCGTTTTAAAAATTGGATCCAGACCTTGTTAAGTGCATGAACTTAGTTACTCAAAGGCTAAACCATGTTGATTTTAGGGGAGTCATATTTAATCTGTTGCAAACAGTGGGCCGGATCCAGAACTACGTCCGTGTTCCACAGACGGCCATAATTCAATGAACAATAGCTACTGCCCCGTGTTAGTGTTGATGTTTCCTATACCAAGTCTAAATAACAGTGTGATAGTAAAGCTGGTCAGTGTCTGTGTGCAGTAAGCAATTCAAAGATATATCCCTGCATGCAAAGAATACAATTAACTTGGCTTCCCCTGAAATCAATATGGTTTAGCCCAGGAGTAACTTAACAAGGCCTGGATCCAGTCCAATGTCTGTATGGTATGGCTGTCACTAAGATATATAAGTCCGGATTCACATAAGAAGCATTCTTCTTAAGTGTGAATCCGGCCCATAGTGTGTATTGTGTGGCGGTTTTTAGTGGGAGACAAGGATGCTGTCTGAAGTGTATAGTAGTGACTATGATTTGCTTTCTTTTATTGCGGTTAGATTGATGCTAACATGGGGCCTGATCCAGAACAACGATGTAGCGCTGAGCGTGCTAACGCTCAGCGTTACATCGCTGACTCCCCCCTGGCACTCCCCCTGTGCGGGCGTATGGCCCCTTCCTTACGCCGGGTGAAGGCTACCCTAGCTTCGCCCGGCGTAAGGAAGGGGCCATACGCCCGCACAGGGGGAGTGCCAGGGGGGAGTCAGCGATGTAACGCTGAGCGTTAGCACGCTCAGCGCTACATCGTTGTTCTGGATCAGGCCCAA
>WWET01001182.1:306775-325411 GCA_011038615.1 Limnodynastes dumerilii
AAGTCTCTTTCCTCCCGTAGTCTAACCCTAAATTCTCCCCCCCCAGCCTAGTTACTCACCTCTCCGGTGGGCTGGCGGTGACTCTTCCCAAAAATGAATGGGTGAGTATGGGAATTGCATACAATTACAAGTCTCTCACCCAAAAAAAAAAAAATCTGCAATGGCTCTCATTCCAAATAGGGACAGCCGAAAAGCAACTTTCAGCTGTCCCTTTTTCGCAATGTGATACATCGCATCGGAGACTTGCATCAAGTACTGACCTTGAAAAAAAAAAAGACATGAAGAAGTCCAACCAAGCACAACCAACCCACAAAATGACACTGGGGCTGATCCAGACCTAATTGCTTGTTATGTTTCATCACGTGGCGTATTTACACTAGCGTATTTTCTGTGCACTCCCCTAAGCACTCCACTCGCTCGTACGTACTTTGGTCGTTTTACGCTTCCCAAACCCTGCCTTAACTTTTCAAAGCGTAAGTGGCCTCCCTCTGCCTACAAAGCGCATTTCTGGGAATTGTAGGAATGTCCCACCCTTCGTATGTAATTATGCTGATGGTACGTACGTTTAGAGTTACGTGGCGTAACATCTGCCGCAGGCATGCGCAGTCAATACAAATAGCCGATTTTACGTCAGCGGCTAGCGTAAAAACTCTAGCATGCTTAGGTCTGGATCTACCCCATTGTGCCGAAACAGTCTTAGGCCAGTAACCACGGGACTGGATCCTAATCCATAGCCAGCTTTTGACCTGAGGGTCATCTTCCAGAGGGTCATGAAATGTGGGCCAGTAATATCTATATTGGGCTTTGGCTGAATGGTCTAGAGAACCATGGTTTTCAGTCTTGACCTGTGGGATAGATTTGACATGCCTGGGTCTACAAAGTGAGTTTAGTCCTTCTTTGAGTGTTCATTGTGTATCTGAATCTGTCATCTACACCACATAGGCGTTTTGTGGCCTACACCAATAATCATGGTGAGTTTCTAGTGAATTGGTAGGATGAATATTGTCTCTAAAATACCTAACAATAATGAAAAATCCTTGCGGATGTAAGTTTTTCTGTTGTCTAAAATAAGTTATGCCTTAATGTATCTCATTATTCACCCCAGGTACTTGTACTGTGATTCCTACTACTTGAAGACTAGTTCACCGTACATTCTGCTCTCTTCAGTTCACCTCCTCAGTTCTTAAGAAGTTACTTTAAATGTGAGTTCAAAAGCACCCAACGAACAGCTGAATCTAGGCAACCAGGAGTTAAAATGCTAGGAGGCTGGGACCAAAGAGGCAGCTTGGAGACTAAGAGAGAATGATCCACCCCTCTGCAGAGACCTAACACTGAGAATCACAAAGAGTAAACCTCAAACAGTAAGTCCCCTCTGCATGTCTTCCCACAGAGCAAATGTTTTACTGCCTTCTCATTGTGCTCCTATAGCAATCTGCCTATTGTAGACTAAACTCAGCAGGTGGTGGGAAAACTTTCATTCACATAAGTGTCCAGTTCTGTAGAGCTTATTCTGTCTGTGCATCCTTGCTTCAGTGCAAGTGAATGTAGAGATTTCATCAAATTTCCCCAATTTGAAGTCACTGAACATTATTGTAATACACAGTCCCTGATTAATTGTGAGGGTGCTGACCATTTGCCTTTAATGTTATAAATGCATGTGATTTTAAAGTTGTTGTTTTTTAATTATAATTGTAAATAATTACATTTTTAAAGAGTGTATATTAATGTTTTTACATCCATCTGTGGACAATAAGAATTTATAAGTTGAGTTGCAGGGGAGAAACACCTGAAGCTCTTTTAGTTATGCTGTAGTGTGCCTTCTATAGTGTGCATTTTATAGTGTGCCTTCTATAGTGTATATATAACTGTTGCTTTGCTCTGTAACTATCAACAGAAGTTTGTCTACTATAAATCAATATACCACAGTCCTTATCCACCAGTATACATTATTAATAGAATTAAGGCTGTTCTTTCTACTTTATTTCTCAAAACCTAGCAACTGCCTAAATATATATATATTATTGCAAATCAAACATACATTTTACACCCCATGACATGCACCTCTAGCACCTTTTTTAATTTTGACCAGTGATTTGATCATTTTTATTGGACTTGCGTTGTACTTGTGATTACCTACTCATTTATTTTTGGTACTCAATATTAAAATGGAGTTTCATTTACATGACTTTTTCCACTTACTGTACAGCACTGCGGAACATTTCTCTGCATCTTGGCTGTTCTGTTCCATCGTGTAATGCTGAGCTGCCATTTAAGAGTTAATTGGTCTTCCAGTGAATTGGCCAGAACACAGCAACTGGCATCTATGTCCTACCCATAAGTTATGTGCATTCTTCTCAAGCACTCAGTTTAATGGGATCCGACGTGCCTTGCATCTTTTTCCTGTGATTACTGCAGGAGGAATCACCCTGGTTAATAGTACTGGGGAAGGTGCAGATGGTTGACAATTGCTTTTGAAGTTACAGTAGTTACATACATTTTTGCTTGTAGCAGTCTGTACATTTTATTATTGTGGAAATTCTTTACATGCTGACATAACTGCCTCGGAAGCCTATTATTATTTTTTTGGGGGGTCGTAGACCAGATTATGGATATTTTCAGGTGTGGTAGATAGGTAAATAACCATCTGAGCTGGGGACGTACCCAATCAACAGGGTGAATATCTAACACTTCACACTTCTCGTGTCTGCGTTGGAGCAGTTTTGACATAGCATTATTGCTTTCCACATTACTGAAATAATCTCTGTAGCAAGATGAGTATTTATTCTGCTTGTGTAACATGCAGGCCCGGTGACAAGAGGGGGCAGCTGTGACGGGCCATAAGGTTTAGAGGGACGCCAGTAATCCACTGATGCAGACTCTATTAAAGAGGGATGGGGCCTCCAATATTTCTGTTGTCGGACCTGGTAACAGGAAATTAAACTATACTATCTAGTCTTGTGTCCTAAAGCTGGTCCTGCTTGGATCCATCTTACCTCTCAATAGTACCTAGATCACACTAGGCCGTCATCCGCTAAATAGATTTAGTTTAAGTTCTGATATGATCTGCTTTGTGTTTCATTCCAATCATATTTGTTCATTTTTCTTTTCTAAAGGTTAGGATCTGGCCTGAAAATATAACTACCATGATGTATCTTACAATGTCCTCTGCTTTCTTTCAGTTTACATTTCTCGAGGAAATTTAATTTCGTTTTTTTATCGTTTCTATGCACTGTTTTAGCTTTTTTTTAGCTTCTAGTAAAAAGATTCCCTCATAGCACCATGATAATATAAGATAACAGGAAGCAGTTGGACTTTATTAGGAATGCTTTGCAAATATCATTGGGTGTGTCATTTATTTGAATGACACACCTTTAAAATGTATATAATGCCACACAGTTACTTTATTTGAGCATTAATGCTGCATTTGTGTAATAGACATCCATATAACGCTTTGCCACAGCATCACAGTGATCCCCACCATTCATATCACACCCACAACTCTAAGTACTATGTAATGTTAGGTATGGACCATTGCAAAGCTGAGAGCCATGTTCCTTCCTATTGGTCAATGGGCCACAGATATTTTCTGACTATGTATCATTACGAGCAAGCATATATCTCTGCACCTTTCCATTTTGCATTGATTTTTGTCCTTTAACGTGCGTTTCTGGATAACATTGCTGGGTATTGCATGCAGAGTGACTTGATAACCTGAAAGCAAGTGTACTGCCTGGATAACAGATTTATGGCAGTTCCTATCAGTGTGCATGTAGTCAAACTGCACGTATTACTGTCCGCAACTTGAATATTTGTACTGCTAAGTGTGTTTAAGGTTGTATTTACACTGTGTAACATGCACAAAAGTGGCTTCCTCTTCTATACAGATCGCTCATTCTTTTTACATTACTATTTTCTACCATTGCAGACTAATATTAAAAAGTGAATGTCTTGAATTTTAGATTTTGATGGTGATTTTAAAGAAAATTCTTTCCATTTGAGAAAGCTGAACAGTATTGATCAGGACCAGATTTATGGGTCAGGCTTCCATTAGTCAGATCATTAATGATCCTCCCCAAATAATGAAATCACGTGTCACAGGCGCTAAATGATAATTCCAGCCGCTTATGTCTGATAGGAAACCCCTGTCACCTTCCCCTCTTCCCCCAACTAAACTGTAAAATATTTGCTGTTCAGAAAATTGTTACAAGCAATGGGCCAGATCCAGACTTACCATTGACAGCTAATTTATGCATGCGGCATTCAAGTCTGGCTGTGGAAACGCATGGCAGATGTTACATATCGTAACTCTGATCATACGTAACTTGCATGTAACTCGAAGGAAAGGATGTGACATCACTATGCAATCCGATTATACACATTGTGGCAGGAGGGAGGCATTTCAGTTGTACAATATGGGCTGGGTTAGGCACTTACAACGTACAACCAGAGCTATGCAAGGAAAAGTTAAGGAAGGGTTTTGAACACGTAAATCAGCTAAGTTACGTACGTACAAGGGGAGTGCCCGGGGGGGTGCATTATACTTAGTAGTGCGTAACTTGGGTACGCTTGTGGACATAAAGCGACCTTAGGTCTGGATCTGGCCCAATGTTTTCATTATTTACAAATATTTCCTATTATTTAAATACACAATTTTTTATGTGAATAGTGAACTTGAATGCAAACAACAAATTAAGATTTCAGATTATTAACAATTGCTTAATGTGAACATATTTTTGACTTTTTAAAGAAGTTCAAATTTCTGTAAATAATCATGCCTGCACTTGAGACTCTTTGTATAGGGTATAGCTGTATGTCAGTCTTTGCAGCTGCACACATTGGTGCATGGAGGAGCACTGCTACGGGGGACTGTTGTGGCAGCACTCTACTCACTTACTACATCCCTGACATTTTTATGTCATTAATATTTGTTCTAGACTATGCAATTCTTGTCATTTTTTTTAATTATTTGTACAACTGACGGATATAATATAAAGTAAAATGTTTCATTATGTGACCTCACAATCATTGATTTTTTTTTTTACTTGTTTCCTTATATGTGCATATACAATATAAACATGCTTGGTAATCCCAGTGGTTAAATGAAGACTGCTCCATTCCTGGAAATACTGAAGTCACAGGACAGCCTTTGGGACAAAGTCCATCAATAGGCAGCAGGAGTGTGAGAGAGTGTGTGACAGAGTACAGAGAGAACGTGCATGTACAGTATGTAAGCAACTTACTGATTGATACTGATGTCCATATAGCCTGCTATGTCATTTTAGTCACCGTGCACTATTAAAGGGCCGATCCAGCATGAATGAAGACAGGCAACTTACCCACGCCACATGCATAAGTCGCATGACAGTTTGTAATGCCCACACGCAGTACCTTAAATTCTGTATTAGAACACAGCCAACCAATGTTGCGTTCCGTGTGGAATACACATGCGGGGCAGGCATAGGAATGTAGATCGTGCAGTAAGGGCATTCCAAAGCTTGCTTACTTATCCTCCATTCCATTCATGGCCTTCTGCTTGTGGAAATGTTATCATAGGGTTCTGTATGTGTGAGGGGAGAGCAGGGGTATTGCATTCCCCTGGCATGTATGGAATCTAGGACACCGACTTCCTTATGTTAGCCTCCATTTCGGACTCTTATGTATGGAGTTTGACCTTAAATCTGGATCCAATCCAAGAGTTACTAAGTTTGTCACGTAATTTGTGCCATTAGTTGCAGGGATTGTCATGTACTCAGACTTTTGTGTACTTATTGTTACTACATTGTGGCTGAGGTGTAATCTGTCTCTGATTATGTTATTTCCTCTTCCATTAGAATGCCCATTGTGGCAAGTTCAGTGATAGAGGTTGCTACAGCAGTTGAGGGTGGTGTCTTGTTTGTAAACTGTTTTCATAAGAATCACATAAAAGATACAACCATTGTAAATCATGGCATCACATATCGTCAGCACATATCAGTACATATCAGTTGACAGTTGTAATTGATGACTAAACCTTGCATTTGACCAAGAGCAAGTAAAAAAAAATGTATTGTTTGATGATATGGAATAAAAGATTAGCAGAATGTGACTCCTGTTTTTGTTTTTATTGGAACTTTGAGAAGGGATTGGGGCCAAAGCATAGAAAGTAAACATGAGGGAAGGAGGGTGTGTGGAGGGGTCTAGAAAGGATGGATCTCTGTAGGTGAAAGGGAGGTTTGAGAGGTACAGTAGAAGGGTGTCTGTTTTCACTTAACTTAAAAGGTTGAGTGATGGTAATAAGAAGTTGGCCATAGCGTCTCCTATTCCAGGTTGGAAGATCAGGCTTTTAAACGATTATTGTGTTTTGTCTATGAGTGAGAGACTGGGTGTGTTAAAAGGTGGAGTTTAATTAAGTCTAAGTATATGTCTGTGACTTGAAATTCTAGTCTATAGAACCAAGTGTCCCTAAAGCACTCATGTCCCTGCTCAGTATCAGAGGTAAGTTCAACCATTTCCATATAGCAGTTTACCCTAAAAAGCCATTCCTGTAGGTTGTGGGGGAAGGGAATTTCCAGTACAACGGAATGAGGGCTTGAGGGTGGTGTCTTGTAATCGGTTTCACTATTAATGGCAATTCTGGATCCATAGACGTCCATTTAGTTACCCACATCATAATTTATAAGTGTGTGGTGCATCATGTTAGTATTTTGACTCCTGCATCTACAGCAACTATGTGATGCAGTGTTATTGACTATGTAAATTCAAGTTTATTTGTGCATTGAGTTGTTAAGGAAGCTTTCGGATGAATTGGAGTTATCTGCATATGGGGCTATACTTAACTAACTTTGGGTAACAGAGGAATATTTGTATTCATCTTGTATCCGACATTGCCAAGGTCTGTGTGTGTGTGTAAGTGTTTTGATGCATTATGCCTCTTTCACATCATCGTGTGTGTGTGAGTTTTTTTGTGAATTATGCCGCTTTCATATCACCACTCTGGTAATAACTTGGATTTTTCAACCCGGGTTATTGCCATGGCTTTTCGGCAAAAAAAACCCCCCAGAGCGGGTCCCTTAAAACACGGTAGGTACATTCGGGAAGTGTCTGGTCCTGGGTCTGCCCTGACAATATTAAGGGCTACGCACACCTCCTGGAGATAGATTTGTTTACAGCTGCCATAGCCACAGTAAACAAATCTATCCAATCGGGTGTGTTAGGCGAGACCCAGGTAAAAAATTCGGGTCAGCATATTTCACTTCACGACTTACCAGGGTGGGACATGGGAAAAACCCTTTTTCATTATACCCGGGACCAGGACCACGCTACCTTTCATATCCCCACCAAAAACATGGGTATCAGCCGAGACCCAGGTTTTTGGCGGTGATGTGAAAGGAGAATTAGTAAGCAGTAATTGGTCTAATGACAAAGGAGAGAATGGAGCTGATCCAGAGTTGAGTGTACACCAGATTGTTGATTGTATCTTTGTGTGACTTTGTACTGTGCATGCGCATGCCATCCCGCCTCATTCAGACCTGAACACAATGGGATTTATAATCACAATGGTTGGGGTAGGAGTATTGGCGCAGACAGTCTCACTGTGGTGCAAAAAGTCTTACTACAGTATGTAGACTTTTTTTCTGGTACCACCTTTTGCTCAGATCACCTGGGTAGTGAAGTTTTCTCTTTTACTTTCAATCACATGCCTCCTTTCTTTCTTTTTCCAACAGGTGACCCTTCCGGAAAGAGAAACAGATCCTTGTGTAATACCCCAGGTAAAGTTATACGTAATATTCTCGCCAAGTTCATACTCACACTTTCCCTCTTTTGAGTTACAGACACATCACGTTCCTTATGACCTCTTATACTCTTTCTCTTTTCAGATGTTCAAATCTCCCACCGGCATGACAAAGGGCCTGATCCAGACCTACGTCCACTTGCGTTTTTACAGCAGCCTTTTGTACTTGCTGTGCATGCGCGGGGCAGATGTTACGCTTATGTTACGGTCTGAGAAACTGAGCGTATGGGCCTTGATCGTAACAGCTTCATATTTACGCTCGGGGAAGGGGGGCGTGCCTGCCATACGATCTCCGTAATTAGGAACCGAGGGCCGAGTGAGGCATTTAAATCGTACAGTATGGTCGTGCTAAGCGCCGTAACTACGCAATGAGCTTACAGACACGCGGTTACGGTCAGTAAAGTTAGGGTAGGTTTTGCTGAGCGTAAGAAGCCAAAAGTAAATACGAACAAGGGGAGTGCCGAAGGGAGTGCATCGGAGGTACGCCGGCGTAAATATGCTACGCACATGAGCGTTTCATGAGCATAGGTCTGGATCTGGTCCAAAGAGATAATCTTGGTGCAGTAATTAAAACCCCTTGGGTATGTGCACAGAACTCACCAACTTGTCTCAAGCTCAAGATACCTTGAAAAAAGCTACTTGAGCTTGAAATGCGTTGGTGAGGTCTGTGCACATACCCAAGTACTGCAGCAAGATTGTCTCTTTGTCTTGCCGGTGGGAGATTCGAACATCTGAAAAGAGAAGAGTATAAAAGGTCATAAGGAACGTGATGTGTCTGTAAATAAAGAGAGGGAAAGTGTGAGTACGAACTTGGCGAGATTATTACTTATAACATTACCTGGGGTATTTCTCTTTCCGGAAGGGTCCGAAAGAAAGAAGGCATGTGATTGAAAGTGAAAGACAAAACTTCACTACCAAGTTGATCTGAACAAAAGGTGGTACCAGAAAAAAAGACTACATAGTAAGACTTTTTGCACCAGAGTGAGACTGTCCGCGCTGATACTCCTACCCCAACCATTATGATTATTAGTCTGTGCTTTCTACCCAGTTTGGGTAAGACCAAAAAGCTGACACACCAAAATAATAATGAAAAAAAAATAATAACAATTATTGTTTATATATAAGGCAACACAAAGTATCTGCAGCGGCATATAAAATACAACAACAAAATATAGTACAGATATACAGGGTAGGGATGGAAAGCATAGTACATAATAAAATACAATATAAATATAAAAATATCATAAAAACACAATAAAGTGAAGAAAGCACAGTCATCAAGGCCAAACGTGAGGTGTAAAGCTTAGTAGATCAGGGAGGAGGGAATAGAGTGCAGTGAGGTGTTGAGAGGGAGCCACCAGGTGGCAGCATGAGAGGAAGATGAGCCTGGAAACAGCATTGAGTATAGCTTGAAGGGGGGCAAGACAGGTGAGCGGGAGACCAGCAAGGTGGAGGTCACAGTAGTCGAGATGGGATATGACTAGAGAGTGGATGAAGGTTTTGGTAGCTTCACTGGTGAGAAAGGGATGGATGCATGCAATGTTGCGTAGGTGGAAACGGCAAGAATGAGAAAGGGCACGGATGAGTGGTATAAAGGAAAGTGAGGAGTTAAGCATGACACCTAGGCAGCGAACTTGAGAGGATGAGGAGACAGAGGTATCACCAATGGTTATGGTGATGGAGGCAGGGGAGGAAATCATAGGAGAAGGAAAAATAATGATTTCTGTTTTGTCCATATTCAGCGCGAGGAAGCGTTTGGCCATCCATGTGGATAGGGATGTAAGGAACTCAGCGAGAAGAGGAGTGGGCCAAGGACAGAGCCCTAGAGGACACCAACAGGGAGCGGAGAGGGGGGGAGTGAGCTAGGGGTGGAAACAGAGAAGGTACGGTCAGAAAGATAGGAGGAAAACCAGGAGAGAGCAGTGTTAGTGAGATCAAAAGAGTGGAGGGTTTAAAGCAGAAGAGGTGTCAAAAGCAGCTGACTATACATAGCTCACAATAATTATAACTTCCATTTCCAGTATACAATAGAGTGTACTACCCTGCCCTTGCACAATGTATACAGTCATGTGGGTGCATTGACCTTGCCTGTTCTGTGCCCATACACTATGTGTTGTACTTGCACAGTCATTTGTTCACCCTCTGGATTACACACAGTCTGGTCAGCATTTGCGCCCACATGTACGGCACGCGCTCTGCATGCTGATTTGCATGCCCTTCTGGATCATTATTTACAATATTCCATTTATTATTTTATTTACTTCTGCAATATGGTTGACTTTTATATATTGATCTCTTCATAAGAAGGACCTAATGAAAAAAGACTTATCTTATCTCACTTGTTGCATATAACTCCTGGTAACCAATAACTAGTAATCATTGTTAAATTATATGATGACATTACATCGTGCTGTAATCAGCAGCCGGAATAGAGCTATTTCTATAACAAAGCAGGAAACGTCTTCTAATTGTGACACAACATTTTGTATTTGCATAGACAACTTGTAAAAAAAAAATATTATATCGTTTTTACTCGAGATTCCAAATTTTATTTTGATTTAAGAATTATTGTACGCACCAATGATTGGTTTTGACATTTGCAGAACCTGAACCTGGAATGTTGTGGTGGGAGGTAGTGCCATAGGGCCTGATCCAGACCTACGCTTGCATGCAAACGTACACTGATTGTAAGCGAAAAAACGGCAGAAAAAACGCACTGTGCATGTGCATAGTGACAACTTCCGGTTGTACCAAAGACCTTTTCGTAGCGGCGATTCTGGCGTCTATAATGTTTGCGTTTTTTCCGACGACGGGGCGTGTTTATAGTACGAGTTAGTACGGACGCTGGAGTTAAGGAATGTAGGCGGGGGGAGCCATTTAAATTCTACAGTATGGGCGTACTTAGCCCGCTACGAACAGCGCGTCGCTACGAAAATACGTACGAACACATGGAAAAGTTAGGGTAGGGTTCGGCGGGCGTAATGAAAGGAAGGTAAGAGGAGTGTCGTGGGAGTGAAAGTTTTTACACTGCAGCGGTAATACGCTCCGCCCTCATGCGTAGGTCTGGATCAGGCCCATAGGGTGTCTGAAAGTCATCCATAATGCTAATTCCTATCTACACATGGAATTTAATACTTCCCATAGTATTATGACTCGTATTTCAAATATTTAAGATCCACTATAAATATGCCATAACTAACCAAATCCTAATACTGTTGTTGGTTTGCAGTCACAGGTTACAATAATTTATATACTATTAGAATTTAAGGCAAACGTCTTACTGAATCCAAACCAGGGGTTTAGGCCTGTCTGTTCTGGATCACAATGCTTTTATTGTCCTCTCCTAATCTTTCCTTTATTCCCCAGTCTACAAGAGGCTTCTCTGCCCCCAGACTTCCTGTTAATCTTTTCTGTTCTAGCTATGATGATAGAGGAGACTTCTTTTGAAGTGACCATTGTCTGTGGAGAACAAAAGGAAGAGTTCCACACTGTGATATGAAATCAGGCGTGAGGCAGTGGTTCTCAAGCTTTCTTAGTTTAAGGCACCTGTAGTGTCTCAATCATTTTCTAGGCCAAAATAAATGACTGTGTTTAGGAAAATTCAGGAGATTATCTAAGGTGATCACTTATTAAATATGCTGCGGCCTGACAGAAGAAAGATAGCCCATAATATGAAGTCTGCTTGATGATTCATATTATATAATTATATATTTATGTTATTGGGAGTAGTAATATATTTTATATTAGTGTAAATACCTTTATAGCACTGTTCCTAGTTTGCTTTTTTGCTTGATGATTTAAACACATTGGAAAAAACTGTCCCCAGCACCACTAGAAATAAATATTGTCTGATGCCGTAAGTGAATGTACACAGGGTGCCTGGTTACCACATGCAGCACACGTGTGAGATAGCACGGAGACAGCGTTACATGGGGCCCTTGAGAGAGGGAAGAAAAGGAAAGGCATAGCTTCCAATCGCTTGCTTCATAGCAACACAAAGACCAAAGAGACACAATTTCCATCCATATGTTTACTAGGCAAACATGGAGAATGATATTTCTGACAGAGATGTATTGGACCTTTCCAGCAAATTGTGCTTTATGTTTCTGTAATACATTTAATGCCAGAAATAGAATTAAATAAATGCCTGTAATAACCTGTCTGCACATACCTTTCCCTTCAATAACTGTTTATGATCAGGGAGTAACGTATTGAAGTAAATCTTTTTATTGCTAGATGATTCCTATCCAGGAATAGCCTCTCCTGGACATAGGATAGTCAGCATATGTATGTACACTTATGGATCTTGGTGTGTACTTGCTCTGCGGATAGAGCAATGCTTTGCAGCGCTCTATTCTAATTCACACTTTAAATAAAATATCTGTATGATTATAGTGTTTCATAGACTGTGGGCCAGATTTACTAAACTGCGGGTTTGGAAAAGTGGAGACGTTGCCCATAGCAACCAATCAGATTCTAGCTGATATTCTCTAGTATGTAATAGGAAAGTGAGAGCTAGAATCTAATTGGTTGATATGGGCATCATCTCCATTTTTCCAAACCCGCAGTTTAGTAAATCTGGCCCTGTGTGGTTTCGCTATTGACTATGCTGCTTTATGCTACAATTGTTATCTTTTGGTTAATAATCTGTTTAAGAACGGAGTGTCTTAATTGTAATGTGTTAGGTATCACATATAGATGATGCTGATACATTTTACACTTTGGCAATAGCATCTGACTGTGAAGAGACTTTTCACAGTCTCACATACTTGACATTATCTCTCCTGGGTCCTTTCTCAGTGTATTGCAATAGGAGAACCCAATTAAATAATTTTGGATGGCAACAATCTTGTGCCTAGAAATGTTTCGTATTAGATTAGATTAGAAAAAAAAAAGATTAGAACGCACAATGTTTTTATTCATTAGTTTGGATTTTACATAGGGCTGTGGGTGCAGGTACTTCTTATTTGATGTGTGCATTTGGAAGCATGTGATCCTGATGCCTTGAATTTATCTCAGGTGCTTTGTAAGCAGCCTTGTACCCCAAAAATGAGGCTTTATGTTACTGTTTACTAGCATCTCCTTATATTATGAGATCAGAGCATGAATTGTGCATATGACATCTAACCCTCTATAAGGGCTTTAATTAACATAGATATTAACAATCATCAAATGTCCAAGAGACTTCTGGATTACTTGTAACTCTCAGGAATTTCATCTTGAAGCACAGATGTAAATAAAAACACCACCATTCTTAGTAGACATTAGGTAAGCAGGGGGTGATTGTATGTTTGGCAGTATACAACCTATGTTGACCCTGAATCAGGCACAGGCAACCTTCACTGCTCCAGGTATTGTGAAACTACGACTCCCAGTGTGCTCTAACAGCAAAGGCATAGATGATACCTGTCAAAGCATGATGGGTTTTGTATTTTGACAACACCTGTTGTACCTCAGGGTGCCTATGCCTGTCATGAATAATACAAGTCTCGTATGCTCCACCCACTGCTCTTAATACCTTCTGTCAAAAGAGCCTGTTACAAGCCAGGGAGCAAGAGCTTTGTGCAGTGTAATCTTTATCAATACTTTGTGACTTACAGAATAAGAGGAAGTCTGTCAAGTAAAGACATTTGCTGATATAATAATTAAAACCTTGGGCTGATCAGGAATTAAGAGATTGTTCACAACCAATTAACCTTCCTCTGTAAAATCTCATATTGTCCTTGGGATTGTAAGCAATCTTCTTTGGTAAATGTTTGTTAAGATTGTAAAGCTGGGGTTATTTAGAACTGATGATAAATGTATTTTTATGACTAATAGGAGGAATTGAATGGTAAGTTTTGTGGTTTGTATTAATGAGGCGATGAGTGGTGCTCTGTTCTGTATATGGGGAAGAGGTAAAAGTTATGTGGTCAGTGTTTATTAGGGAGGTGGTGAGTGGTATGTGCCCGGTGGGTGTATATTCAGGAGGGGATGAGTGTATGTCTGTGAGAGAGATGGTGAGAGGTATGTATATTGATGTATATTAAGGAGGTGGTGAGAGGTATGTGCACAGCTGATGTATATGTGCCCAGTTGATGTATATTACAGAGATGGTGCGTGGTATGTACTCAGTTGATGTATATTACGGAGGTGGTGAGGGGTATGTGCCCGGTAGCTGTATATTAATGAGGAGGTGAAAGGTATGCTCTCAGTGGATGTATATTAAAGAGGTGGTGAGATGTATTGTGTCGGTGGGTGTAAATATTAGGGAGGTGGTGAGAGGTGTATTGTGTGTATATGAGGATGGTGGTGTGTGTATATTTGGGAGGCGGTAGCTTTGAATATTTTGGTTCAGTCTCTCTAGTGCTGTTTCCTCCCAGTGTATGCTCAGTGACTGCTCCTCCTCCTCCTCTCTCAGCATTGTAGTTGAGAAGAAAGCAGTTGACTCTACTCTTTGCAGTCAGTGGAGCCATAATCTGCCTTACCTAGGTGCAGGTTCCTGGGTTTAGGACATCAGGATGTAACATGCAATCAAAGCAGCCTCTCTGAGGTACCAGCAACAGAAATAGCCTTCATACAACATGTACTACAAATTTGTGAGGTAAGTATAACTTTATATTTAAAATTGATCCAATTTAAAGTCTTTTAAATAATCTCCAATTATCTCTAGTTAACTCCAATGAGATGATACAAATTAATACTGGATTGTGTTATCCAATATTTTCATTTGACTTTTATTGTTACTTGTTCCTAATTATCAATTTATAACCAATAAATAATTTTTGGTAAGGTCTTTGATGTCCTTAAACTTTTGTACCTGTAAATATCACCTTTACATTAACAACACAGCCCTTGTGGATATTTTTGTGTAAAAAATAAATAAATAGTCTATTAAACTGTCTTCAATGCAGTCCTGAAAATGGTAAATTTACCTTATTTAAATTTTTAAATGTATGTAATAATAATGAAGTAGCTTATACATGTACATACAGAATTCATGCTCTGCTGACCTTGAAATTGACATTATTGATCTTATTAGGTTAATGGAAAATGCTATACGTTTGTTATGGTCCTTCTATCTGCGTTTAACTAACTTGCTTTTTGATCACTCTTGTTTTAGTATTTGGTAACAGGTGTAATTCATTTTCTCGTCTTGTAGTTTTACACAATAATGTATGGAGATCCTTGATTTTCCAAGTTTAATATTTTAATGACTGAAATAGTCTTTTTCACGTTTCTTAGATTTTTTTTTTAGGGAATGAGCCAAATAAATTTTGGCGATTTACATTTTGTATGCTGCTAAATGTCTGGATGGATAGGACAGGTTTGGGAGGGTAATCAGCCTCTTTTATGATATTGTGACCAAAGTCCACATTTGGCAGCTAAGCCAGTTATCAGTAGTTCCTACAAAGGACATTAAGTGGTGGTCCTGTTCTCAGAAGAGGTTAATTATTAAACATCTTAAAACAATGTCTTCAATCTCATTGTGGTTTAGTAACCTGTTAGCACCAGATAACTGAGAGACATTTTACCTTACTATAAGAACAGCAGCTGTTAATTATACAGTTCTCTATGGGTGTAGATAATATGTATTGTTTATTACATGTATTCCTGACACTATTTATGTTGGCGTGAGTGGCGGTTGTATCATATTTAGTACGATATGTTCAAATTTTATAGTAAAATGACAATTTAGCGCCTTAACAATCCAATGATGGTGGCTACAAGTTTACACCAAAAAGGAAGAATATTGAGAATGATTACTATAACCTTACGTCTTTTTAGTGCAGTACTTTAGTGTTTAAGATGTCTACAGTTTATTATGCTGTGGCCATAGTAAGGGGCCAATAGAGCACGTATGCCTGTTTATTTTACATGGGGATGGCGGTGAGATGTTAAAGTTGGGTCCTTCTGATGAAATTCTGCATTGGTGAGGGGAGCTGTCACAGGAGTGTGCTCACTTGTAAATTGGTCAGGTTTAAAAATGATTTGATCCGACCAGGTGACCAGGACTGGATGTGAGTGGTCATGTGAGCGTGCACACTTATCCACTGTCTGACCAACTGGACGGTCGGAGGTCAGATTGGACACGAATTAGATAAGTGTAAAGAGTTTTCATAGTAATGGGTTTTTTGTTTTTTTTTCCTCTCGTAAACACTGGAACTAAGGAATAGGTTTTGATGCTGAAGGGCTTTTCATCTCTGGAAGACTAATAAACGGGTCATTGCAACCTTAGGGAAAATGCATTAAGTTCTTGAGTTTAAAGCTCCTCCTTTTGTTTTTCTATCTGGATAAGCATTTACTTTAGTGCAGCAGTAAACACCAAAGTGTGTTCTCTTTGTGTACAAGTGTTTTAGTCACGCTCGCCAACCCTATTCCTAAACAATGCAGGTAAACGCATTGCCATTTAATTGTTTATTCAGGAAAAGAGACGCTGTCTTATTAAAGAGTGGTGTAGTGTCATGAAACTTCACGTTAAAAAGATTTTTACAACTGCAATTAACTTATGTAAATGGTCTTACATAAATATAGTATTATGCAATGGAATAATTATCAGTTGAACAGATCAGGCAGCTCAGTGAAGGATCAGTTTTTCTCTATCCACATAATTAGACATGTTTACTGCTTACAAAATTATCTGCAAGTTAACTTCATTTTAACTATCCAGGATTTGAGGTAATTACCTGTCCATTCTAATAGTAAAGCTAAAACTGATCTTTGGCCACTGGATGGGACAAATTATCATTAACTGTGTCAATCCTATAGTCCTAGGCACACACTAGCACGATTTCCCTGGCTTCTGACTAAACGTGTGGCGTAAATTGCACATTCCTCACACAGATCTTCTGACTCCGCTGTGCTATTTTTATAGACACAGCACACCAGTGATTTCATCATCATTGCAAACACACAACACAGGTTTCCGGCTGATCAGTGTGGTGAAGAGATCTGCCCAAGGATTGAGCAGTGTGTACACTTTACAAGATTTCCCTGGTTTTGTCGGAAATCTACTTAGTGAGTACCTGGATTTAGAGATGCAGAGCATGTATGGTCTAATATGCTGCTCTTAAAGAGCAAAGTTAGCAGCTTTCAAATACATCAAGGGTTGTGACCAGCTAGAGGAGGGTACCATTTTTCAAAAGAAAAGGTGTAATAGAACACGAGGGCATGAATATAAACTGGAGGGTGGTAGATTCAAAGGAAATGTGCGGAAAAATTACTTCACTGAAAGGGTGATAGATAAGTGGAATAGCCTCCCATCTGAGGTGGTTGAGGCCCATACAGTAGAACAATTTAAACATGCTTGGGATAAATATAAGGCTTATCCTAAATTGTAAACCAAATAGATGGGCCATGTGGCTCTTATCTGCCGTCACTTTCTATGTTTCTATGAAGTCTTACTAGGGATTCTGCAGGATATGAAGATGTTATTTTCTTTTATAAATCACATCATTAAGTCCCGCCCCCATACCGGTATCCATTTCCTCCCTCTGAGATCTCCCGGGGGGCAGAAGTATAAAGTCGGGAACCCTGTGTTATATACTGACAGGGCTGGAGATATCACTGCCATTCATGGGGGGAATAGAAACTCTTAAAAATAGATTAAACATTTAAAAAATTTAATTCATTATAACAACAACACTTTAAAACTGTTAACCAGTATCCTGATCCTATAGTAGAATTTGGGTTAAAGAATGCAGTAAATCAATGCACATGGTTAGAAAGTGAGTGTTAAATAAATCTTTATTCGTATCAACACATTTTTTTTAAGTCAAGCAAAATATAGTAGTTTTTATTCTATTTTCATACTAATAAAGATTGTTATTGTTTATGATTCACTTATTTACCATGGACCAAATCTAGAATAAATAACACACAAAAGCACGCAGTGTGTGTATGTCATCCTGTGCGATCGTACTGCGCCCACACAACAGATGTTGTGCATCAGAACACTGAATGTACAGGACTGGTTTCAGTACATTCCGCGTTCCTTACGCTGGCATGACAACACCCCGAACGTTCAATTAAACGCAGGGGGGGCATTAAAATGGAACAGTGCGGGCTGCGTTAGGTACTTCCGCAGGGCAAGGCATTCTATATGCACAGCAATCCGTGAAGAAGGGTTAAGGTATGGTTTTAGACACGGAAGTCATCTAAATTCTGTACATGAGCGTGGAGGGCTAGGGAAGTGCGCTAGCCTCTTGCGTACAGACTCTCAGACCTCCATGTGTATGTAATGCACTCTTAAGTCTGGATTTGGTGCCATGTGCATTGATAACATGAATCATACTACAGGATCAGGACACTCCCTGTAAAGACAATCATGCGACCTCTTCCTTACACCAATACGTCTAGATATTACTGTCCCTTGCAAAATCTACATTACGCTATATGTAAAAACAGCCACCTATCAGTCATGGTATTGGATGGACATAACCAATGATAACATGCAGCTGAGCCCTGGGGATTAAAATACATTGTATATGTGTTTTATTTATTAAAATGATAAATCTTAGTTTAAAATGATAATACTTACTGTAAATATACTTTGAAGTCAAAAGTAAATATAAAAATTAATAAATTGCTCAGATTTATGGCATTATAAATGAATACAATATAAAAATAATTGGTAATCTTTGTTCCTTTTGGATTGGATAACAGTCCTAGTATATTATTATTATTATTAGTAGTAGTAGTAGTAATAGTAGTAATAATAATAATAGTGGTGAGAAAGGCAAGTCAGATGCTTGGTTGCATAGGGAGAGGAATTAGTAGCAAAAAGAGAGAAGTAGTGATGCCCCTTTATAGATCGTTGGTACGACCTCACCTAGAATACTGTGTTCAGTTCTGGAGGCCATATCTCCAGAAAGACATAAATACAT
>WWET01001182.1:349839-361327 GCA_011038615.1 Limnodynastes dumerilii
AAATAGACATCATTAATACTTATACTGTGTATATATATATATGTGTGTGTGTGTGTGTATATATATATATATATATATATATATGCACACACATGTATATACATATATGTATATAGTGCATACATGTGTAATATGGTGCATATATAGACATCTACTGATCATTGTCCTGATTCAGATATTGAAAATAATCAAAGTTACTCCTGGACTAAACCATGTTAATTTTAGGGGAGTCAAATTTCATCCATTGCAAACAATATTAGAGTTGAGAGGTGGCTTTTCCCAGCCCAAGTCTAATTAGCAGTGTAAAAGTAAAGCTGGTCAGTATCTGTGTGCAGTAAGCAATTCATAGTAATGCAAAGAATAAAATTATCTTGATTCCCCCTGAAATCAACGTGGTTTTGCCCAGGAGTCACTTTCCTCTCTTATTTTCAGTCTCTGAATCAGGTCCCATGTGGTCAGAATCAAACTATCTACAACTATATAAACATGGATTATTAAACGATCATTTATATTCAGTTAATATTTACTTACAAACAAACTACCCCAAATAATTTTATTACACAGATAACAAGATATTTGTCCTTTACACTAATCTCTCAACTAATATCTAGCCTGGGCAGTCCTGATTTACATGTGACTCTACAGGTGTTGTTAAAGCATGCATTGTCAGATATCAGCTATGTCTATGAAGATAAAGCATGCTGGAACTTGTAGTTTCACAATGTCTGGAAAGCCACTGTTTGGCCAGGCCTGGTCTGGAGTTATGTCTAGATGATAGAACATTTGTGTTGGCACAGTGCTCCAGCATCTAAGTGATAAGTCCACATGCTAGAGTGATGTGACTATCATCACAAAAAAAATTTTTTTGTAAGCTCCCAAATTTATCATTAATCTTATGGCAGGCCAAATATATTGACAAATATAAAAAGGGCCATCTATTTTATATCTATATATTCCTTTTCACTTTCTATTAAACTCATCATTTTCCTATATGACCACAAACTGTTCATTTTATGTGACACGTGTTCTAAATCTTGTAGTCCTGTGTTCTGAACGAGTTGGGAAAGTGACCAGGACTTATCGGGACATAGATGCTGTCACCAGCCTACTGGAGGAGGTAAGCACTGAATATGTATCTAGCCAAAAGTCTTAATCAGTCTACAGAAACACTGTAAAAACACACTGAGTAAGGTGTTATAGTTAGCTTGTTGTGAAGAGGTCCTCTCCCAATTCTTAATTGTAAATTCTTCCTTGAAGATCAGTGTGTAATTCTTTCAGGTTGTTATTTTGGAAATGATAACATGGATGGATTTTGATTTATTCTAAACCAAACGGTTATGGATTTTTGTAGTATCCAGAGATGTGTATTCAGAAATTTCAGTGATAATTTATCCATGTTATGTTTGCTTCTGCCATTCTTAGAAAGAAAGAGACCTGGAGTTGGCTGCATGTATTGGCCAGTCTCTTTTGAAGCAGAATCGAGAATTGACAAAAAGGAATGAGTTTTTGGAAGAAGAGTTGGAAGCTACTAAAGAAGAGGTGAGAACAATTATCCTTTAGATGAGACAAAGGTGTATCCTGTTACTTGTGTTTTAGTGATCTACCTTATTCGACATGTCCTTTTGCTGTGGTCACCCTGCCACTGTGGCTGACACTAGAGGACTCTATGCACTCTTTACTAGACTAACTTTTGTCTTGGACAGCTTCACGCTTGGGTGGACTGCCAGATTTGGTAGATTGGCAGAACTTCTTAAAGTACTAGAACTACTTAAACATTTAACTCCTGTTATTATTATTAACATTTTTTTATAAGGCGCCACACAGTATCCACAGTGCCGTACAGAGGCAATAGCAAAGCCAATAGATACATATACAATACAATAATTAACAGAGGGTATAAAAACACGAATAAGGAATACAATACATGTACAAAGCAAAAATAAAATACAGTACAAAAATAGCGGAACAATATGTAAGGAAAATAAATATGCTGGCTATGTGTGTAGGAGCAGATGAATAAGAAGAGACATAAACAGTAGAGAGAAAAAGGTGGGAAGTGATGAGGACAGGGTAGAGGGATGATGATAGGAGGAAGGAGGACCCTGCTCATAAAAGCTAACATGCTAAGTGAGAGAGGGTTAACACAGGGATGAAGATGGGGAGGGTAGGTAAGCTTAGGTGGAGGAAGGGTAGGCTAGCCTGAAGAAGTGGGTTTTAAGGGAGCGTTTGAAGGACTGGAGTGTGCTGGATTGCCTGATAGGATGTGGAAGGTTGTTTCAATGGAGAGGGGCGAAGAGAGGGGAGAAGTCTTGGATGCAGGAGTGAGAAGTGGTTATAAGGTTGGAGTTGAGGCAGCAGTCACCAGCAAAGCGGATTGGACGGGAGGGTGTGTGGATGGAGATAAGGGAGGAGAGGTAGGGGGCGGTGAAGTAGGAGAGAGTCTTGTAAGTTGTGGTGAGGAACTTAAAGAAAATACTGAAAGGCACAGGAAGCAAGTGTAGAGATTGACAGAGAGGGGAGGCAGTGCATTGGGAGAGGAAGATGAGTCTAGCTGCAGCATTTAGTATAGATTGTAGGGGTGTGAGGCGGGCCAGAGGGAGACCAGAGGGGAGAATGTTGCAGTAATCCAGACGGGAGATAACGAGAGTGAATGAGTGTTTTAGTGGCGTTTGCTGTTAAGAAGGTTGATATTAGAAACATTATGTGACATTTGCCCATTTGAGTGTGATCTTTGTGTATATCTGCAGGTTTTCCAGCTGCGACATGAAGTCTCAATGCGGGAAGATCTTCTCCATCTGTACACCAGCAATACGGAGAGTGAGCCAGTGTCTGCCAGCACAACACCGTTAGTAGATTTTCCATCCACCTTTATCCAAATTCAGAACTCTTGTGTTCTTCATGTTAAATGTATAGTTTTTTTAGTTGCCTTCTAAACCTATATTGTCGTTTAGTTAAACAAAAACTATCCTCTTTTGAAGCATGCCGTACAGATTGACTTATATATTGACTATCCTGACGATAAATTTCTTAGGCATTAATGGCGTTATTGAAGACACCTCATTAAACCTGATTTATTTCCTAAATGGCTGCATCAGTGATGACTGGTAGTTCATGAATATTTGTTTAGTCCTCCGGTATAATGCCTATAGCTGTAATGTTCTCTAAAAGGAAAGTGAAGTTCCCCCATTAACAGACTTTATGTTGCCCACCTTCTGATGTTTGCATGTTTGACATATAGCTTATTGGTTACTGTCTTGTCTCCTTTACTTTTAGGCTACGTAGAAACAAGTCCTCCTTTTGTCTTCAGTACATCCAGCTGGATACTCTCCAGGACAAGCTCAAGAGTCTGGAGGATGACAACCAGCAGATGCGTAATGAGGTGAGCTACAGGGCATAGTTTATAGACCAGGGTTGTCCTGTCAGTTTATGCAATCTCACGAATACCTATTATTTTCTTTCAGGCCAATCAAATTCTTAAAGCAACCAATGACTATGAAGACCAAGAGGGCTACCTGATGCTAGACTGCGTGGACCAATTCTGTGAGTGTTCCGAAAATCGCATCTCCACAAGTTTATCAGCAACATCTAAGGGGTTTATTGCCATTTGTTGTACTTGTAGTCAGTATTTATTTGTGTGAATTCTAAACCTGTAACTATTTAAAGGGTTTAGGTATAGGGAAACCCAGCATTCATGGTGCATTGGGAGGGGTATTTCCTAGGGAGCATTGCTGCTAGTATAATAAAGCCACCTTCTGCAATCATACCTGTTATACCACCAGTCTTCCTGACTGTCTTCTCTAACCAGGTGGGACTAAATGAAACATCTTTCAAAACAAAATTGATTAATGTGAATTATGTGTTGTTTACTATGAGATAATGAAAATACAGGGCAAACCCTATGAGCTAAGTAGCAAAGATTTGTCCTTGTCTTGAGGGGTATTCAGAATAGTTATCACTATTTCATTAGAGTCTGTGGATTATCTCTTTCAGCTGAGGCGAGTAGACAGGTGGCTCTGTTGGCAGAGGAATTGGCACGAAGGGGAGAAGATGCTGCCAGACAGCAGGAGGAGATCAGCCAGCTTCTGTCACAGATAGTTCATCTGCAGCACAAGTGTCGCACCGTAAGTATCTATCTACCTGTCTAATCTAATTACTGGGCTATGAGACAGGAATCTATTTATGGAAATGAAAGTTTATGACTTTATCATAAATAACAATATTTACATTTTGAGATTAAGTTCTGTACTTTTCTGCAGGCATCCACAGAGAATGAAGAGTTACACCAACATTTGGCTGCAGTGAAAGAACGGGAGCGCTTTCTGACAACTGAGGTTAGCGCACATACATAAAATAATTCCACTGGTCATGTGTTCACAGATAAAACTAACGTTCCATGAGCTTGTTAGGGTCCAGCCAGATACTTATCAACTGGTGGAAGTCTCCACTTAGAAAGATGGTATTGCGAAATAGGGACAGCCAAAATCGGCTGTCCATACTCATCTAATTTCGATTTTTTTGTTCAGGATGGGTGAGTATGCCTATTGCAATTACATTACATTACATTTTCGCAAACGTTTGAAAACGCTGCTGCTGCCGGAACTGCAGCCGGACCTGCCGCTTCAGTGGACCACCGGGAAAGTTGAGTAACCTCTCAGGCTGCGGGGAAGGGAGGGTTAGGGCCATGGAAGGGGGTGTTAGGATCAGGCTGCGGGCAATGGAGGGTTAGGGTCAGGTTGCCGGGAAGTGAGGGTTAGGGTCAGGCTGCGGGGAAGTGAGGGTTAGGATCAGGCTGATGGAAAGGGAGGGTTAGTGTCAGGCTGCGGGGAAGGGAGGGTTAGGGTAATAGAAGGGGAGTGTTAGGGTTAGAATTAGGGGAAGCGTTGCGGTTAGTTTTGCCACTTACCTTTCGGTGCACTGTGTTCGGTGCTCCGGGGATCAATTGCTATGTCTCATCGAGGCATAAGCAATCGATATCCCAGCTAGTTTGAAACTGGCTGGGAGAAAATGGCCCTATCTGAATGGGGCCGTTCTAATCGGTTACCCACACCCCTTATCAACTGGTTCAGTGTGCCACTTGTGGATGACCATACTGCTGTTCATTGCTATAACTTCCTAGGACCAGATTTACTAAAGTTCGGTTTTGTTAAAACCACCACTTTTGTTGTTTTTTTCTGGTGGTTTTAAAGCCACTGCATTTACTAAGGATTAAGCCACCATTAAAATGGCCAGAATTACCAATTTCCATGCCATCACGAATTTTGAAATGATGAACATACAAACCAAAAAGTGGTGGTTTTGAAATCTGCCGTAAATCCACTATACAAATGGCCCCAAAAAATAAGTTGTTGTCCAGTTGTCCAAAAAAACAAAAACAAAAAACCCCCCAAAGAATGTAAACTACACTGACAATAGAGACACCCACACCACACGTACACACTCTCCTAACGTTACTAAGAGATAAAGTATCCCTTTCTATTGTAGCACTACAGACTACCATTAAACACTTGGGCATTCTGGTACTTGTAGTACTGAAATGCAATTGCAGATCCTATATATAATGGTAAATACATTGTATTCCAAAGCCTGCTGAAAAAATATATGTTGTGAGCATTGTGATATAACAATACAGCCTAATATAAAATCCAGAGGCTCTATTAAGTTCTAACAGCATCATGATTCTACTGTGGTTTCCTTGATGGAAGTCTTGAGTATAGGTACTGCAAATGGCCTGGCACCCTGGCTTTCTACAGCCAGTAGTGCCTCCATAAAACATGATTGCAGACAAGCTGTAAATACATAAAGAAATAGGACCTGATTCACACTTAAGAATCTGTGGGTTTTTCAGTACTTCTATTTAGGAAGGGATATACTGCACATGCATAGTCACTTATATACGCAATCTATGTTGGACTTAGAAACGGGATTGCTGTGAATCACTACTTCACAAGGTTCGTAATAACTTAAGAAGGAAATGGCGTGCCAAGAAAAATTAAGTACAAAGATAAGAAGATTGGCTGGAGGGAGACATTTAAATGAACAAATCTGGGCATGGTTACGCAGTAACGTTCTTAATTAGCTGCCCTATGCACAAAATTAAGAACCTAAAGATAAGGTATCTTGGCATATTGCCATATCTATGGCATTCGTAAGTCACTTAAAAACCTGAAAACTGGCGTGCAGAGGGAGTCGCCTTACTACTAGTCGTGTATATTTAAGAACCTAATGCTTTCTTAAGTGTGAATCAATACTTAACTTAGCCTCTCATGCAAGCAGTAGTTGTTTGCAAAGTTAATGATGAATCTCTGTATAGAATACAAAATCTATCTGATATGTTCTATTGTTTATGGCACAGTAGATAATACACATTGATTATCTGGTGATGGGTTTCCAGTAAAGGTCACATATATACTTTAGAAATACTTGTGTGCTTTTCAACAGTTCTAGACAATGTGGGTAGAGAGATGGAGCAGTTTGCTCCAAGATATGTCCCCGGGTCTTTGACTTTCCCCAAAAATGGATTTAATGCATGTAAATGACCATAAGATAGCTATGGATATGTGGCAGCCAGCTTACTGTTAGGCATTTTTTTCAGTTGCAGGATTTACAGGATAAACATAAAGAGTGTCAGGAAATGCTGCACGAGGCCCAGGAAGAGTTAAAGAACCAGCGGAACCGTAGTCTACCCAACAGCACTATCAGCCGCTACAGCACTTTGAACATATTTCCCTTGGTAAGGAGGAGAGACTGAGACAGACTTCAACCTGTTGGATCTAGTCTTTTAAGATTTAATTAGTTTTCTATTATGATTGTTTCCACTCTTAATACACAAATTTTTGTCTTTTTTAGGACTCCTTAGCAGCAGAGATTGAAGGAACAATGAGGAAAGGGATTGATGCTTCTTCAGAACTTAAGTAAGTTCCTCTCCAAATATGGGGTGAAAAGCTTGCCTGTTTTTCCTTATTTTTGAAATGTATTTCTTTTTAGGATGTGTTATGGTACAAGATTTTCTTGAATATTTCTTTATTTAGAAAACTTATACTAAATCTTTCCCATTCGAATCCCATTCAGGGGCTACAAGCGTGTGTTTGAGACCGTTAAAGCTGCCAATCAAGTGGTGAGGGCTAGATCTCGTTGTCACTCCCCGCAGAATTTTCCTGGTTCTCGAGCTCCCTCACAGAGGCCTTCAGCTGCTCCAAGTCGTGTCGGTACTCCACCAATGAGTCTTTACGAGTCAGAGGGGGCCACCATGATGCAACTGGAGGAAGAGACTTTGTTACCAGGAGAAGAAAATAATTCTTCAGTGTAAGTAAAAAAAATTATGGCAAATCCAGTGATGGTTTCAAGAAATAAAGATGGTAAATATCCAGCGCTGACAGTGGAAATGTGGGGGGTGCCGTATGTACAAAAAATAGGAAGGCTTAAAAACAGTCTGTTGCTTGATTGCATATAGTACCAACTAAAAGAACCAAACCAACACAGGCGCCTGGGAATCCAAAAGATAGCCACAAATTGTCAATGTATCATTAAACGCAGCTGGATACGGGGGTTGTAAGTCCCCAATTAGAAGACAATAGAAGAAGAAAATTTCCAGCGCTGTATAAGTGAGGCAAAGACAAATTAAAAAAAAAAAATATATATATATATAATTGATTAAGTTCAATTATATATAAACAAATATATATTAAAAAATGCCAATAAAAGATAAAAAATAAAAAATGATGATGTATGCCTTCTAGTTAAAACTTAACAATTTATTGCACGAGAACAATAATATAAACAGATCTGGTACCAGATAAAAGTGTTACAACATATCAATGTTACAATATATTCATATCAATGGTCACCAGTGATTAAAACTGCACCAAAAAGAAAATCTTGCAAAGTGTAAACTTGATTCTTATCAAGGAGTAAAATTTCCTTTAAGATGGATTTAAATCAGACTAATAGAGGAAAGGTCTTGAAATAGTGTAGACAGTTTATGTCAATAAATGAGGTGGGTGATAGCTCCAAAGTAACGGTACTGTTCCTATAGTAGACAATATCACACTGATCCCAGTGTAAACAGTAAATCCAATGCCACTCAGCAGATGGTAAGGAAAGAAAACAAGTGCACTAGTACTTATCCTCTCCTGGACAAGCAGCGCGTCCCGTTCTCGGCTCCAGCCTCTGTATAGATGTTAAACACCGCGGGTTCACTGGACTCACTTCCACCTTTATAAGGATAATGGGCTGGATCCAGACCTAGTTAAGTGCTTGAACTTAGTTACACCTGGGCTAAACCAAGTAGATTTCAGGGGGAGTCAAGTTAATTGTATTCTTTGCATGCAGGGATATATCTTTGAATTGCTTACTGCACACAAATACTTACCAGCTTTACTATCACACTGTTATTTAGACTTGGGATAGGAAACATCACCTCTCCACTCTAATACTGTTTCCAACAGATGAAATATGACTCCCCTGCAATCAACATGGTTTAGCCCAGGAGTAACTAAGTTCAAGCACTTAACTGGGTCTGGATCCAGCCCAATAAGCTTTTGAATATTCCTCTAGTAGCTGTAAACTTTCCACGATTTACAAGCTGTAGTAATGTGCTCTCATATAGTGGAACAGACAGGTCGGTCCGCGTTGCTGCAGCTCAAGCGGGCCGATCACTGTTAAAAGTGCAAGTGCTTCAATTTTAAGGTGCAGGTAAGTAAAAAAAGGTTATATTCAACTCTCTGACGCGTTTCATCCATCGGATTTCATCAGAGGAAGTTTTTCTTTTTGGTGCAGTTTTAATCCCTGGTGACCATTGATAGGAATATATTGTAACATTGATATGTTGTAATATAATTTTTTTTTTTTTTTTAGAATTTGTCTTTGCCTCACTTATACAGCGCTGGAAATGTTGTTCTTCTACTGATTGCATATAGTGTATGGAAGGGGTGCTTTGAGTATCTATTGGATATCACAACAGATATAAATATAATAAAATACACATTTAATGGACACAGATGAAGAAAGGAAAGACAAATTGTCCAACTGTAAGCTTAGCGAAATAAACAGAATGATGTGAATAAATCAGTGATTGTAGCTACAAAGTTCAATATGATACCACTAGATGCAGATAGCGGACAGTGGTGCTACTGTAATAATAATGAGCAGGTTATTCATCTAAGTTTACGGTTGGACAATTCGTCTTTTGGACTGCACATTGCTATCTCTAGGTATCTCTGTTGGACCAAATTGTTGTGGTGGCCACCTGTGTATTTACCATATTATTGATGTTCTTGCCTTTTTTCATTTTTGTCCATTAAATGTGTATTTTATTATATTTATATCTGTTGTGCTATCCAATAGATACTCTGTCGTATTGGGGATCTCTATCTGGCGTGCCACGGATATATATTTTCTATTTTCCAGTGATGTTTTCACTTACTTTATAGTGATGCTTTATAGTAATTTCTAAAGACTGTCTTCACTTATAATTGTATTTCTTTTTTCTGCTGAATGGAATGTACAGTGCTGGAGAAAAGAAACTGGGGACTCCTGGAACACCTGGTGGTCAGGACCTAGCAGCAGCTCTTCACAGACTCAGCTCTCAGCAAGAATTTCAGTCTCCTGATAGTTTTTTTGAAGAAAGGGAACATAAGCTGCGGCGACATGAGGAGATCTCCAGTGGTGTCCTAACCCCGAATGATAGCTTGCTTTCCATTGGTACCAATTATTCTGGCATGTCTGAAGCCAGTGGCAGCTCTAGCTTGTCCTTTGGGTCACGATCCTTCCTACCTGAAAAGCTTCAGATAGTGAAGCCATTGGAAGGTGAGGCCATGTTTTAGTCTTTGCCATTTTCTCCTACGATTGTTAACTGTATAATGAGAGAAACCATAACTTAAAACTGTACAACTATGTCAGTAAAATATTTTACTAAGCAGCCTCCAGCACGCTTTCTTACAGATGTGCGTTATTTGAGTTTCTCTATTATACGTTATTAGTAAAATCTAAATATTGTCTATCACCTTTGTATATAGGTTCAGCAACCCTCCTACACTGGCAGCAGCTGGCCAAACCCAACTTGGGTGGCATTCTGGATCCTCGGCCTGGTGTTTTAACCAAAGATTTCCAGGAACTGGACATTGATTCTGAGGAAGTCTACAATCTCAATGACTTTGAAGAAGATGACATGGAACCTATCTCATTCCAAGCCATGGCTACATCCACTCCGTCCAAAAACAGGCCTGAGAAAAACCGTGAGTGTCTTCATTCTTTCAGATCTTTTGTTCATTTTGCTTTATGTAATCAACACCACAATAAAAGCACACGTAAGTGAGGCAAAGTTCTCTCCAAGGAAATGTGTGATGTGTGTTATTCTGAGAGATTCTTAAGTCAATATTTGCAGCCATATTTAATTTATATTCTTTTAAATCCATTCACTCATTCCTCATTGGTCTCTTGTTTCACTAATACTGGTCTTGCCTTTTTTCAGTCTTTTGTAACATCTTTCTTCTGTCTGGTTAACACAGTGTTTTGTATGTTTCAGTGTTCCGCTCCTCTAACAACCTTCCCCAGACTCCGTCTACGTACACAATAACAACATGTCGTATATCGCACCCTCTGCAGGATATTACACAGGTCACATCAAGGTGGGTTTTCCTAATATAGTCCCCCTTGGTAAACGCTTGTCTGATTTATTTACCTCAAGTCATATTCATATCTCCATATTGCAATATATGCTTCATTAATATGTGTCAGATGAAAGTGACATTTCATAGTCGTGAGAATGTAATATAACGCTACACAATGTTTGATGGATGGAATGAATGAATTAAAAATCTATTGCTCTAATAAATTATTATTGGTCCACCGTTTCACACCCACAGTTGTCAAACCTATTTACTGATTTTCCACAACTTAGGACCTGATTCAGACTTAAGAAGGAGCTTGAAATTAAGAAAGGAAAGTTACTCCTGGGCTAAACCATGTTGATTAGTCATATTTCATCTATTGCGAACAGTATTAGAGTTGAGAGGTGATGTTTCCTATCCCAAGTCTAAATAACAGTGTAAAAGTAAAGGTGGTCACTATCTGTGTGCAGTAAGCAATTCAAAGAATCCCTGCATGCAAAGAATACAATTAACTTGACTCCCCCTGAAATCAACATGGTTTAGCCCAGGTGTAACCTTCCTCTCAATTTCAAGCTCCTCCTTAAGTCTGAATCAGGCCCTTAGACTGGATTCAGAGTTTGAAAATAAGAGGAAAATAGGTGAAAAATTACGCCTGGACAAAACCATGTTGACTTTCAAAAGGAGTCAAATGTTTTTTATCTTTGCATACAGGGAGAATGCTTGAGCATTGCTTGTTGTACACAGATACCGATCAGCTTACTTTTAAACAGTTATTTAGACTTGGGCTAGGTCCTAGGAAACATCTCCCCTCAACTTTAATACTGTTTGTAACAGAGGAAATTTGCCTCTCGCACTTCAACATATTTTTCCTAGGTGTAACA